>WQNJ02000293.1:0-17213 GCA_016584745.2 Phylloscopus trochilus trochilus | reverse complement strand
CCGGACCACATGAATATGTATTTTACATCTCCAGCACCCAGTTCCTGTAGACCTGATCTCGGACTATAGACTGCTTGGAAACCCTTTCAGACAACTGGCAGTCGAAAATCAGGACTTTATGAATATGTAATTCCAGGAAAAGACAGCAACATGTAGTGGAACACAGTATAAAAGTAGGACACCCAATGCACACGGTGTGGACAGGGAGTTGTGCGGATCGCAACAGTGGCGACACCCGGGCTCACTCACTGCATTTGATTGTGGCTTGTCTGGATTGTTCTGATCCAATTTTTCAATAAAATTATTTTTATTGACAATTTGGCTGATCACATCTATAACAGTTCTTGGCGACCCCGCTGTGATTTGATTTGGATCTTGGCAGACCCCTATTCCCGCACCGGGAGGCGCCCCGCTGTCTCAGCGGCCCGGCGGAAAGGGGCACCTCTACGAGACCAATCAAACCAAACAAACAAAAATGAGAACGAGCCACAACCGAGATCGGAGAAAAGCTAGCGCAAAAACGCTCTCAGAACTCGAGGAGAGATCCAGGTTTGGATCTCTCGGAGCCGCGGTGTAGGTTTTGTCACCCATAAAAATCATCGTGCATGAAGAATCCATGCAGGAAAAAGGAGCCGTAAGTTCTGTGTGGTTGGGTGGGGTGACTGTGTGTGAATGAGATGTGATTTTATCACGAAGCGAGTGTGGACCCTGCAACTGCAGTTCCGTCCTCCCGCGAGGGGAACGGTCGGTTAAAGGGGAAGCATGTGGGGGGGAAAAAACAAACTAACGAAGGGAGTTGCTAATTAGGAGCTGGTTACCCTTCCCAGTTTGAAACCTAGACCATCAGGTTACTGTCTTTACACAAAGATTGGTGTAAAGACCCCCCCACTGCTCACACGCATCCGAACCACGGAAAGGCTCGGACTTAGTCACAGGAGTTGGAAAGGAAAGGAGACGTTGTTTGTGAGTTCAAGAACTGGTAAGCCTTTCTAAACTAGGACCCAGGGTGGTCCAAACAAAATAGAAAAGAGAGAGCACCATTACCGGAAGGAAAGCCCTGACGATCGGTCCTCAGAGAGGGGATGAGTATTTTTGGTAAATTTCAGAAAAGATATCAATTAGAATCTGAGAGAAAGGAGTCCTTTTGTTTTGGACCAGGTAAGTAAGGTTAACAGGCAGGTACTGTTAGGAGAAAAAAAAAGTTTCTTTAAAATGGGACAGAAAGCAGCAAAGGCCAGGAGAAACCCCTAAGAAAATCAGGGAAAAGGACAAAAATTCCTGAAATCCTGGGGATAGGCCACTGGGAAGAATGTTAGAAAATTGGGGAAAATGTCCTTCAAGTAAAAGGAAATCTAAAGAAAAGATGATTCATTTTTTTGTAGACGTTTGGGGAGGGCAGCAGATAAGGAGATGCATGGTATGGCCGATGTTTGGCACATTTGAAAAATGGATTTGCAGGATTTTGGTAGATCATGTTGGGAGATAAGCAGGGATGGGAAGGAGAGGAGTATGAATATGCTAAGATATGGGAAGGATCAAATATCAGAATGTATCCCATGAAGGTTGGGACCTTGGCCCCAAATCAGGCGGATCTGTAGGAACCCTTGGAGAACTTACCTCCACCCTACCTAAATCCTCTCCCTCTTACGGCACCAGCACCGGCACCACCCCCACCTCCTCCAGTTCCACCAACGGGACGAATTCCAGCGGTAGAACCCTCTGCACCATTACTGGAGCAGTTTAACCTGCAGACAGGATTGCCTCCCCTGCTAGAACCTACCTTGGGTCCCCTAACACCGCCAGCAAACCCCACCCCCTCTCCAACCCGAGGCGCCCAAGTCTCCGACCTCGTGGTGTTAGAGCCGGATCCTGCCTTCCCTCTAGACCCGTGTCCCAAGACTAACAAAAATCCCCAAAGGGTAGTGTCTACTCCTCCTGCCAGGAGAACGAGACACCAACTAAAGAAAATAGCAGGACAGTGAATATGAGGGGAATCAGCACAACTTGTTACCTTTACGAGAGGTGCCGACAGCCCCGAGAGTTCCTGGATATGTAAATGTTCCAATCAACACTTCCGATGTGAGGGCTTTCAAAAATGAAATGGGAAAACTAATGGATGACCCCCTAGGTGTCTCTGACAGGCTGGATGAGGTTTTAGGCACTAGTATTTATTCCTATGATGACATAATGGCAATTCTAAGATCCCTGTTTAATACCTGACCCCAACTCCCCAGTAGCAGAAGTACTGTTGAAAACCCAGTTTGTGGCAAAATCACAGGAAGATATTAGGAGGAAATTGGAGAAGCTGGAGAATTGGCAGGAAAGGGGATCACAGGAGCTACTCAGGGAGGCACAGAAGATTTACATGAGGCAGGAGGAGGAGCAACAGAAAACTCAGGCAAGGGTTTTAGTTGCAGCAGTACGGGAAGCTCAGAAACAGGAAAAATCCCGAAACTCGGAGGATCATGGAAAAAAGTCTGGTAAAAAAGAAAAGACCTCCACACTTAAAAAGGGTAATACCCAAAAGGAGGAAGTAGTCTGCCATTACTGTGAGAAATCTGGATACATGAAAAAATTTTGCAGGAAGCGTTTGAGGGATGAAAAAATGTTTAAAGAAGATTAGGGGTGTCAGGGGCTTTTCATTTTGGGGTCCAGAACATCTACAGAGCCCTTGATAACATTGAGAGTTGGACCCCAGGGGGAGGAGCTGGAGTTTCTAGTAGACTCAGGAGCTGAAAGGAGCACTTCTAGAAATTTGCCTTTACGATGCACCAAAAGCAAAGAAACCACGACAGTGATTGGGGCAAAAGGGGAGCCTTTTCAAGTCCCCATGGTAAAAGATGTGGTAATAGAAACTGATTCTAAATTCTATTTAAGGGACATATTACTGGAAGAGAAAGCTGGCTATAATCTATCAGGAAGGGATCTAATGGTAGCATTAGGTATAAATCTAATCATTAAAGACTCTCAATTAGTGGCAAGCTTATATAAGCCAACAACACAGGATGAGGAAAAAATTGACCCAGATGTGTGGCATGCACCAAGGAAGGCAGGTGTTGCCGATACGGGAACACCAATGTGGTGGATGGCAAAATGGTGTTTATTGAAACTTGCACAGAGTTTTTATAACTTTTGCTACCAAAACTCCACCTGTCTGCTTGGGTCATCCTTCATATGTGATTGGCTGACCCAGCAGGCCTACCAATGGAGAAGCCTAACCTTATCACCTACCCGTACACCCGAGATCTTCCGAGAACGCCTGTCCCTAACTGCTACATTTCCCCCCCCTCTATGATTAACTAAACATGCTAAACTTATAAATGCAAAACTTTTAAAATTAGTATCTTAAATGACTAAATCATTAAATTGTTAGTAAACTACAAAACTGGTTAACTTCAAACTAAATAACTATAACATTCTTAAAACTGGTAGGTACTTATCACTTATCTCTAACCACTTAAAAAAGCTGCTGACGTTGCACTAACATTATGTCAAATCGCTCTAAGCGATTTCTAGCAAATTGCACTAACTTTTTCAGTACACAAGGCCCAAAAATCAACACAAGCAGAATCATCACGATCGGTCCGATCAACGTGGACACCAGAGTGACAAGCCATGGTGACTGATCGAACAGGGACTTGAACCACCCTTGCTGGGCTTCTCTTTCTTCCCTTCTGTGGGCAAGTCTCTGCCTCAGTTCTGCCATCGTGTCCCGAACGAGACCTGTGTGATCAGCATAAAAACAACACTGTTCTCCCAGGGCAGCACAAAGACATCCTTGTTGCATGAGCAAAAGATCAAGACCTCGTCGGTTCTGCAAAACAACTTCAGAAAGAGAAGACAGTGATTTTTCTAGAAAGGATATGGATTTCTCAATTCTCTGCAGGTCTTCGTCGATTGCCGTTTGGAGCTCCTGCAAACCGTGATGCTGGGTCGCAAGGGCAGAAACACCTGTGGTGGCACCGGTCGCTCCCAGACCGAGTAGCATTGCTACTGTCGCACCTGCTATGATCGCTCTTTTTTGGAGCCGAAGAGATGGTGCAGAATCGATGAAGTTGTCCATCATGTGATCCACTTCTTCTTCAGAGTGGTACAAAATCCTGGGAACGATAACAACTTGCACACAGAAATCATTAGAGACGTCAAAAGATGAGAGAAGCACAGAAGGACTCACACCTGTTCGGTGGCAAACCCAAGTACCCAACGCAAACGGGATAGCCCATTTGCAACGTTTATTGATGCTGACAAAAGTTTTGCAGCTGCGGGTACTTTGCTTTGCCAGAGCTTCATTGCCAAAACACAGTCCTTGACCTATCACATGGCTCATGGTGATTCCTCTCCGTGGTGAATCGCACCTGCACCGGACTGGGTTACTAGTGTCTGAATAAGTGAAAAAAGCGTCCAAAGCAATGCCTTCATAAAAGGGTGGTTGTGCATCGAAGCACAGCCAACAAGAACTTGTAAAATTGGAATTGGTTTGGTTCAGCGACAGAAACGTTATGTTCACCATGTGGTAAAGCACGTCATAAGGGGCTATTTGTGGTTCTTGCCAAGATGGCAATGCACCGACTGAGCCAGTGGCCTTGGACCACTCCTCCCTTAAAATTTTGTTGGGCCCAATCACTTTGGGAATTTGAGGTACAATTTTGACAATTTGCACTAACATGCCTGGGTCTTGAAAAGGGTGATGGATGAACACTGACCACCTTTTCCCCGCCATCCAACCAGGGTCCTCCGGATGCAATATATCCACCTCAAAATGACTGCAATTGCCAAACGTGCGTGCCCTTCCATTGCTAGCAAAGTCTGGAAGTGCACAACCTCTCGGTCCCCACTTGGCTTGTAAAAACTCATCTCCCTTCTCCGGCTTCCATGAACGACTACTACTCAAGACAATCGTTTCACATCCCCAATACCCACAAAAATAATACCTTGGATAATTGCAGTAGCTCTTCCCTGGATACACACTGGGACACCAATAGGTTTCCCAACAAACTGGATGGAGGACAATAGGTGGTCTCGAGGAGGACATGACACTACAAGTTTTCTGGCCAGGAAACAAGTCTTCTATTGTTACTATGAATTTGGGGGCACCTGCGGTCACGATTTCTTTTATGATTCTGCTCCCTGAAAGGTCTCGAAAAACCCACCTCACTGGCTGGTAAGGATGGTGCTTGTGTTCTGCTTGCACCCGGACCACTAAACTCATTATCAAAATGACACAGAAATGTTGGTGTTGTTTGGGTTTTGGTGACGAGGGTACCTCTCTTAAATATCTATCTTTAAGTTCAAGTTTAGTGGGTTGCATTTTAGGTTTGCTTTTAATTGGTTTTTCAACATCTGAATCAGAATCACTAAGTGTCCACCCACTCAGCCATTCATCTCCGGTGTTGTCTGTGTCAGTGCTAGAGCTGGAATGATCAGACACTTCCTGGTTGCAGCTTGTTTTTGTTGGACTCCTCCCCTGCTCACACCCCCTGTGGGCAGAGCGTTCCTTCCACCTCTGGTCACTCCTCCTTCTGCTGGCTGAAGCCCCTGCCCTGTGAGGCGGTGCTTTGACACAGACACCTCTATTGTTTTCCGTCTCTGGGCAACCCCCTGCAGCTTCTCTGCTGTCAGCACTGAAATGTATTTCCTTATCTAAGCCCAAGGCCGCGTTGCTTGGCAATCTCTCTTTCTCAGGAATATTAGAAACAGCAAAAGTTCTTTCAGCAGCATGTGTCCCCCCCCTCCCCCCTGCAGCTCAGCCCTATCTTTGGGACAGTAGGGAGGGGGTCTGAGGGGTCTCTCACAATTCTCCCAGTCACTCTGGATAGAAACCTTCTTAGCCTCCTCTAATAATTTTTCCCAGGCTGGCTCCACCTGTCCCTCGGGCAGGCCAGGAGCTGAGGGGTGTTCAGGGGCTGGATCAGGTGGATCAGGGGGCGGCCGGGAATCTCCCTGCCTCTCTTCCACTTCCCCCCCCGCCTCAATAGAGGTTTGGGTGGCAGCACCGATGCCCAGCCTCAGAATTGCATATAAACAAGTCTGGGCTGCCTGCCAAGTTTGTTTTTCTGTCAAGGCTTTCTGCAGAGCTTTCATAACTTTTCCCCACGCTTTTAACTTTTTCCCTGTGCCAGAGGATATAACATCCTCGGCTAATGCCTTTGTACACTTATCCCAAATATCTGGATGTAACACATCCACCGGTTACTCTATCGCACCTATTTCTAGCAATCTCGAAACGGAAGAAACAAAATCTTTAGACTTAATTTCAATCCCCCATTGTCTATGAATTTGAGACACGACCTTAATCAGGGCTTCCATTGTCCCACGCAGTCACTCCCGAGGGCGTCCCCTCCGCCAGGCAGTCCAGCTGTCCTGGCCGCCGCTCACTCGCTCGGACGACTCCCGACCCCGGCCACGCTGTCTGGTCAAGGCTTTCCCGGTTGGCACCGGGTCCTCCTCTTGGCATTCGCGTGCGTTTTCCCGGGTTTCGGCACCACTTGTCGCCGATACGGCACAAAGTGGGGCCCGGTGCGATTGAACGGCACGGCTGCTACACTCCAGCTCACTCGGTCCATTGCTCACAGAACACCAATGTGGTGGATGGCAAAATGGCGTTTATTGAAACTTGCACAGAGTTTTTATAACTTTTTCTACCAAAACTCCACCTGTCTGCTTGGGTCATCCGTCATATGTGATTGGCTGACCCAGCAGGCCTACCAATGGAGAAGCCTAACCTTATCACCTACCCGTACACCCGAGATCTTGCGAGAACGCCTGTCCCTAACTTCTACACTCCACTCCAGGCTGCACCTGCAGCTTTCAGCTCCTTGGCACCAACCCCCACCTGCTTTCCTTGCAGAAGGAGCTGCCCAAGACACAGAGGGATATTCATTCTTTATCAGTCAACAAAGCCAAGGGAAGGCACAGCTCCATGAAAAACACAAGTCCAGTCAGTGACACAAAGAGAGGGCAAGGTCAGGATTTCTTCTCCTGCCATTATACCGTTCCAGGAAATTCCTGGTCTCTCCTGCTAGTGGGAAAACTTGGACATTTCTTAGAAGTGTTCCAATGACCCAGCTAATGAAGATGTGCACGTGCACCTGGCAAGCTGCAGGTCCCCTACAGCCCTGCAGGGCTCCTGTCCCATCTGCTCTGCTCCAGTCTAAAACAGGGACCAGCATTGTCCCAGCAGCTTTAGTGAGCTGATCTGGAAAGGACCTCAGCAAGTCAGCAGCCCAAGCTGTCAGAAACTGGGTCAGACCAAGTGGTTCAAGGCTCGATTTGGTCTGGATGGGAAAATGCCAGAGCACAGGGATTAGGGGGCAGCATCTCAGCAGCTGGCTGAGCCCATGGGAACAAAGGTTTCCTCCTGTCCTGGCTGAGCCTCCCCTCTTTCACCCTCTGCTCATTGTCTTTTGTCTCCCAGCAGGCCCCCGGTGAAGAGCCTGGCTCTGTGTTCTCCATCACCTCCTCGGGGGCACTGCCAGGCTGGGATGAGGAGCCCCTCAGCCTTCCCTGCTCAGGGCTGGGCAAGCCCAGCTCCCTCAGCCTCTCCTGACAGCCCAAGGGCTGCAGCCCCACCTTGGAGCCCTTCCCTGAGCCTGCTGCAGCTGCCAGACATCTTTCCTGCCCTGGGCAACACAACCCAGGCCACAGAGACCTGGAGAATCCCTGTCCTTGATGTCCTGGTCACACAGCCCAGCCCCTTGTCCCCGTGTCAGGCTCTGGGGTCGCTCCTGTGGAACATCCTTTGGTGGAGGCTGTGGCTCCAGGTGCACTGGGGGGGTACCAGGGGACAGGGGACCCTTCTGGGCATGAACAGCATTGGAGTTCTTGGGGGAAACTGTGAGGGGGAGCTGGGGCAGGGTGACCAACCCAGTGACCTCACACAGCCCTCCTGGGATGTCACACAGCCCCCCATGATGTCACACAGCTGGTCTCTGATGTCACAACCCACTCTGTGATGACACACAGCCATCCTATGATGTCACAGCCAACTCTGTGATGTCACAGCCAACTCTGTGATGTCATAGGTTGCTCTATGATATCAAACTCTGCCCTGTGATGTCACAGACATGGCCCATGATGCTATTGCTCCTCGATGACCTCACATATCCCACTCTGAGATGTCATAGCCCACTCTCTCATCTCATGTTTCCAGATGATCAATGGTCTGCACCTGGTGAGCTGACACAATGCTCACTCTCCAAAACCATGGCCCATGGAAACCACACAATGCCCATTGGGTAAGAAGGGGAACTGGAAGTTCAGCAGCCTCAGTGTCCTGCCAGCTCAGCCAGGCCCACTGGAACACTGGGGTCTGTGACCACCAGGGACCACCAGAGAGACCCCCATGGCAGAAGAGGGCATGCAAAAGGGGAGGGGAACTGTGTTAATGATTTCAGGGAAATGATTATCATGTGTCTGTTTAGTCTGGGACAAGCAATGAATATGTATCCAAAATCCAGAATATAAACAGAAACTTTCCTGTGCTCAGCACACACGGCTTTGGAGGAGCCATCCCCCCGTGCATCCAGCTGAATAAAGAATGCTGCTTCTGAATGCTGCATTGGGGTGAAGGAGTTTTTGATTTTACTGAACTTTTGGTAACACTCCCACTGCCAAGGAAATCTCTGTCTGTTGCTGTTCATAGGCAGAGCAGGGCTGTACACAGAATCACAGAATGACCAGGTTGGAGGAGACCTTCAAGATCATAGAGTCCAACCCATGCCCTAACACCTCAACTAAACCATGGCACCAAGTGCCACATCCAGTCTTTTGTGAAACCCATCCAGGGGTGGTGACTCCACCACCTTTCCAGGCAGGACATTCCAGAACTTTATCACCCATTCCATGAAAAACTTTTTCCTAATATCCAACCTGATGCAACTTGAGACTGTGTTCTCTTCTTCTGTCGGTTGCTGCCCGGAGAAAGAGACCAACCCCCACCTGACTTCAACCACCCTTCAGGAAGTTACAGAGAGTGATAAAGTCACCCCTGAGTCTCCTTTTCTCCAGGCTGAACAACCCCAGCTCCCTCAGCCATTCCTCACAGGACTTGTGCTCCAGACCCCTCACCAGCCTTGTTGCCCTTCTCTGGACACGCTCCAGCCCCTCCATGTCCTTCCTAAATTTGGGGGCCCAGAACTAGACACAGCACTCGAGGTGCTGTCCCACCAGTGCCGAGCACAGGGGAAGAATCCCTGCCCTGCTCCTTCTGGCCACACCATTCCTGATCCAGGCCAGGAGCCATTGGCCTTCTTGGCCCCCTGGGCACACTGCTGCCTCATGTCCAGCCTGCTGTCCATCAGTTCCTGCAGGTCCCTTTCTGCCTGGCTGCTGTCCAGCCACTCTGTCCCCAGCCTGTAGCACTGCAGGGGTTGTAGAGGCCAAAGTGCAGGACTGGCCACTTGGACCTACTGAACTTCATCTTACTGGACTCTGCCCACCCACCCATCCAACCATTCCAGGTCTCTCTGCAGAGCTCTCCTACCTTCCAACAGATTGACACACGTTCCAAGCTTAATGTCCTTGGCAAATTTACTAATGAAAGGCTCAATGCCCTCATCCATGTCCTCAATAAAAATATTGAACAGAGCTGGCCCCAGCACAGAGCCCTGAGGAACATCACTCCTGACTGGCTGCCAGCTGGTTGCAGCCCCGTTCCCCACCACCCTCTGGGCCCGGCCATGCAGCCAGTTCTGAACCCAGCAGAGAGTGCTCCTGTCCAAGCCGTGGGCTGCCAGCTTTTCCAGGAGTGTGCTGTGGGAGACAGTGTCAAAGGCCCTGCTGAAGTCCAAATAGACAACATCCACAGCCTTTCCTGCATCCACCAGGTGGGTCACCTGGTCATAAAAGGAGACCAGGTTGGTCAAACATGACCTACCCCTCCTAAACCCATGCTGGCTGGCTCTGATACCCTGGCCATCCTGTGGGTGCTGTGTGATGACACTCAATAGGAACTGCTCCAGGACCTTACCAGGTACTGAGGTAAGGCTGACTGGTCTGTAATTACCAGGATCCTCCTTCCCACCTTTTTTGTGAATGGGTGTCACATTGGCCAGCTTCCAGTCACCTGGAACCTCACCAGTGAGCCAGGGCTGTTGGTAAATGATGGTGAGAGGCTTTGCAAGCTCATCTGCCAGCAGCTCCCTCCTCACCCTGGGGTGGATCCCATTTGGGCCCAGAGATTTATGAATATCCAAGTGGCTCAGCAGCTCTCTGACTGCCTCCTCCTGGATAACAGGGGCACCATTCTGATCCCTGGCACCATCAACCAACCCAAGAGGACAGTTGTCCTGAGGACAAGCTGTCTTCCCACTAAAGACTGAGGCCAAGAAGGCGTTAAGCACTTCTGCTTTCTCCTCACCTGCAGTTACTAAGTTCCCTTCCACATCCAGTAGAGAGCAAAGGTTGTTTCTACCCTTGCTTTTACATAATGTCAATACATTTGTAAAACATTTTTTATTATTCTTTACAGAATTGCCGAATTAAGTCTGAACTGAGCTTTGGCCTCCCTAACTTTTTTCCTACATGCCATAGCAGTGCCCTAAATACTTCCTGAGAGACCTGGCCCTCCTCCCAAACATGATACATCTTTTTATTCCTAAGATCAATCAAAACCTCCTTGCCCATCCAGGCTGGACATTTGC
This sequence comes from Phylloscopus trochilus trochilus, assembly GCA_016584745.2. Taxonomy (NCBI): domain Eukaryota; kingdom Metazoa; phylum Chordata; class Aves; order Passeriformes; family Phylloscopidae; genus Phylloscopus; species Phylloscopus trochilus. The sequence continues at coordinate 6,573 of WQNJ02000293.1, read as the reverse complement.
CTCATCAGCTCATCTTTTGGCACACAGGGACAGTCTGTTCCTGTACCCTCAAGATCTCTGCTTTGAAGCAGGCCCACCTTTCCTGGACTCCTTGGTTTTTAGGGGCTGCTTCCCAAGGAACTCTCTGGATAACTCTCCTAAAAAGGCCAAAGCCTGCCCTCTGGAACTCCAGTGGAAAAGTCTTATTGATGTTGCTCGTGATATCACCAAATATTGGGAACTCTATTATTTCATGATCACTGTGCCCCAAGCAGCCTCCAACCCCCACATCTCCCACCAGCCCTTCTCTATTTGCAAACAACAGGTCCAACAGGTTTGTTTGTTTTCAGAAATCTCCCAGACTGGCCTTGAGGAGCACTGGAGGAAAAAAAAAAAAAAAAGAAAAAGAAACTCAGACACAGTTTTTGTTGTTTTGGTTTTTTGTTGTTTTTTTTTTTTTCCTTGCAGCAGTCACTTTGGTTTTGCTTTGCTTGTAGCTAGTTTAGCTTAGTTAGGGCTGAGAAGCTTTGCCTTTTTTTTTACTTTTTTTTTTTTACTTTTTTTCCTTTTTTGTCCTTTTTTTTCCCTTTTTTAATTTTTTTTCCTTTTTTGCTTTTTTCCTTCTTTTCCTTTTTTGCTTTTTTATTCCTTTTTTCCTTTTTATGCTTTTTTTTTTCACTTTCTTCTTTTTTCCCTTTTTTTTTTCCCTTTTTCCTTTTTTTTCCTTTTTTGCTTTTTTTCCCTTTTTTTTCCTTTTTAAAATTTAAATAGACCAAGCCAAAATGCAGAAGGAAACCATCCTGCATTCCTGTGAGATAAGATCGCTGATAAGGAACAATGAAAACTTTTTTATGGCCAAGAAGGGTTTGGGACACCTAGCCCGGCTAGAAGGTGCCGTGCACAGATAAAGGAACTGCAATTCTTGTCCTCCACGTGCTCCAAAAATTTCCCGCACTGCCTCTTTCCTGCTGTTTTCGGTTATAAATGCACATTTTGGAGTTGACTTCTTGCAGATATTGAAATTACTGTTATACATATATAGCATAAGAAGGTCTACTGTAATTCCTTTTATTTGTGGAATTTAAAAATGTAATGAAGGTATATTTCCTAATTGTAACATCTAAATAGACCAAGTCAAAGTGCAGGAGGAAACCATCTTGCATTCCTGTGAGAGAAGATCGCTGATAAGGAAGAATTGAACCTTTTTATGGTCAAGAAGGATTTATGACACCTAGCTGGCTAGAAGGAGCCATGCACAGATAAAGAAACTGCAATTCTTGGGGACCCTTGAAACAGATAAAGAAAACAGATGTTTAAATATGCATTAGTCTCTTTTTGAATATGTAACACCAAGACTTATAAATACTAAAGAATTTAGAACGGGCGGTGTGTTGCTTTGCACCCTCAGCTGAGAAGCGACCTCTTTTTGTCTCCTTAAATGTCTGTTTTTATTCTATTTTATTTTATTTTTATTAAACTTATAAATTAATATAAAGAAGTGAAATGTCATTTTTCACAGACTCCCAGCAGGATGTTCAGCCTGGTTGTCCTTTCCCCTTAACTCTTACCCACAGGCATTGAATTCCATCTTCCTTAGTTTCAATACCTGTGGCAGCAAAAGCCTCCCTTGTGTAAGATATATAATATATAATATATAATATATAATATATAATATATAATATATAATATATAATATATAATATATATTTATATAATAAATATATGTTTTATATATAATATATATTAAATATTTATTTTATTTTATATATATATATATATATATATATATATATATATATAAAATATAATATAATATAATATATAAAGGGCCACCCCTCCACCTCTTCTCCCTTTTCTGTCTCTTCTGAAGAGCTTGTAGCCATCCAGCTCCAGCTGTGTGAGTCATCCCACCACGTTTCTGTGATGGTGACTACATCACAGCTTTGTTGTTGCACCATGGCCTCCAGCAGCTCTTGTCTGTTCCCCACGCTGCCTGCATTGGTGTACCTGCACCTCAGCTGGGCATGTTCACCATTTCACCCCTAACTCGGCCTTACCACCCTCGGGCCAGCTTCCAGACAGCCCAACTGCATCCCCTTCCCCCTTCAAACCCAGTTTAAAGCCCTCTCAATGATTTCTGCCAGTTCATGAGCTGAAATTCTGCCCTGAACAGAGAGATGTAGACCATCCATTTCCAGCAGGTCAGGTGCTGTAAAAGTTGCCCCATGATCAAAGAACTTCAAATTCTGCTGATGACACCAACCCTTGAGCCACTTGCTGATAATGTGGGCTCTCCTATTCCCTTTGCCATCTTCTCCCACCAAACTGAGGAAATGACCACCCGTGCTCCTGCCCTATCAACCACTTGTCCCAGTGCCCCAAAGTCCCTTTTAATTGCCCTGACACTCCTCTTTTAGATCTCATCACTGCCAGCTTGGAGTAGCAGCAGTGGGTAATAGTCAGAGGGCTGAATCAGCCCAGGGAGTCTCTCAGTGATATCCCATACCCAGGCCCCAGGGAGGCAGCAGAACCTCCCTGTGGGATGGGTCTGAGTGACATTTGGGGCCCTCTGTTCCCCTCAGAAGAGACTCACCCACTGTGATTATCCTTCTTTTCTTTTTGATGTTAGAAGTGGTGATCCATCCTATGGATGAAGCACAATTGGGAGGCCCACTGGGCAGATAATTTTCTTCTAAATCATCTGGCTGACTTTCTAGATCCAGGGCCTCATACCTGTTCTGAAGTGGCACTTGGGTAAGTAATGGGGGTCAGGAGGAATTTATATTATTACCTCCCCGAGCAGGGACCCATTTCCACTCCCTTTCATCTACCAGGGGTCTTTCTATTACCTGACAGTGGGAGGCACAGAAGTGTTGTCTGGGTTTTTTCTGTTCTCCTCTGTGTCTTTAAGAAGTTTTTCTAAAGTTCTATTTCAGCCTTCTTTGCAATGGAGTCTCTCCTGATTTTCACATAAACAACCTATTTGTTATCGTAACTGTCTCTCTATGTTTGCATTCTTCTCATAAAGAAGAAACTGTTAAGTTGACCAGTGTACTTGGAGAGGAGGATTTTCTTCCTCCCATCCATGGTCACTGTTGTAATTCTGCAAATGTTAAAGTCTATAAATAAACCTGCCCTTTTTACCTTAAACACCTCAGTGTGTGAGTGTCGTTTCTTTTGTGTCGTCCTGCGACATGGGAGTCCTCTGACTCCTGGTGGGCTTCCCTCAAGGATGGAAGGGCTGAACTCCACCAATCTATTTCCCTTTCACTTTCCCTGATACTCCTCAGTCTTTCAGCTTCCTCCCTAAGCTCAGTCACCAGCTAAAGGAGATCGTTCACCTGTTCACACCGCAGGCAGTTTTCCTCCACAGCACCCCCTGAAACCACTGATCAGCTCAAACACTCTGCACAGGAATGGGTCTGTGCAGATGCACCCTTTGTGGAGGGTTCCATTTGGTTACATGCTCTTGTACTAGCTGCAGTTTTGGATCGTGTAAAAGCAGACTTTTTAAAAGTCTTTTAAAAGACTTTTAAAGAGTCTGTGCTTTACCTTATGTGTTCAGTTCTCATTTTGAACTGTAATTATTAGAATATATATTGTGTAATACATACTATAGCTTGCTTCTCATGAACTCATTCAATGGCCATTGCACATGAAGAGGAGATCCAAGAGATGGTAAGATAAAGTCAGCTTACCTTGTAAATGAAACACACTGATGCTTTTGAGGAGATAGAGGTGTGAAGCAATTTAAAAATATCTGAAGAAGGAAAACAGAAAAAAAAAAAAAAAGGAAAACGTTCTTTGCAAGGCTTTTGTTGTGTTAAAGAACACAAAACTTGTGTCTGAAAAACCCACATATGCTTGGACAGCATTGAGATTGCCCTTGTGCATGGATTTTTTTAAATGGTATCAAAGGAAATGTTATTAGCTAAAATATGATTAAAAGGTTTTTCTGTTTAACTGTTCAGTGGAAGCTAAGATACATTGCTGTACTACTTGACTCTTTTCTCTAATATAAAGTTCATAATCCATATGATATAGTTTATCTTCCAGAGGCATTTATAAACAGAGCAGTGCTTGGTGGTAGAATGGATGATGTGGTGATTCAAGCCTCTCTTTAGAGCTGTGGCTGGAGGTAGTGGATAATCCAGTTGTGCTAAGGGTGCCAGAAAAGCTGGAGCAGATTTGCTGGAAGTTCTGTAGACACTCCAAAATCACTACTGTGTTCTAGGCACTGGCTTTGTTGACTGCCTAGTGGTGAGTCTGATTTGGAGGCGTTAGACTTCCATAGGTCACTAAATAACTCCATGTCTTGGGGGAAGCTGTTAGGAGTCTGCTTCTGTACTAAGGTTTATATTTTAAATTAGTTAACTTACTGGTGTCCAGGATGATGCATTTCTGCCTCCTGATTTCTAAATAAACCTTTTCACATGCTTGTGTAATGTCTAGCAGCAGTAACAGGTGTTATCCATAAGAAAACACCAAGGAACAGACTGGTCCATTTGTATCAGGCTTTAGTTTGGAAATTTTTCTTCTTGCTTCACATCACGAGCTCTGGAGCTCAAGAGACATTTTCTATTTTGACCAGAAGACTTTGTTTTATTTCAACCAAAAAGCAAATCTTGGCGCAACTGCAGCCATTCATGTTTTTTAAGGCAGAATTTGAGATCAGAACAAGGGAAGGTGTTGTGCCACATTCCCTTACCCCACAGAAGTTACAGTAGGCTGGGGGCTAATGCTAATATTCCCCAAGAGTTGGATGTTCCAATACAAAAGCTGGCCTCTTCCTATTCTAAACACAAATTTAAGTCCTTAAACCTGGCTTTCCTGAGCACTCTGAACAAAATTATCTCAGTTTTGAGAATATAAGTGGGACTAGGCTTATCAGCTTTTAAAAGTGTCAACTGGGCTTTACTGTAACATCTGAGATATTTGTGTAAGGCAGGAAAACTGGCTATCTTTCCATCTCATCATGACTGTCCCTGTATTATATCCAGCAGCATTTTGCTCTAGATGTCCAGCTGTGTAAAGTGGTTGCTTGAATGAGAAAACTTGATATTTAACAATTCCACATTGAACTTTTGTTAAGTAAATCTTTTCAACACATGTCAATCAATTTCTTTGGTTAAATGACAAAGAATTTCCTTTTGTACTAAGTTATACATCGAGCTTCCACTTTGTACTTCCACACTTTCTTTGGGAACCTTTTGGTGCAATGATTAAAGACCTTTTGAGCTTTTGAATGGTTTTGATGCCTTTTGACACCTTTTTCCTATTTCCTGTGGCTGTGCTATGCAGTGTAATCTGTCAAGGATAAATACTTGGCTAGAGTAATGGATTGTATAGACATTATTCTGTACCTAGTATAAAATATGTAAGCAATTTAAAGAAATCTTGATGGGCAGTGCCATTTAAAATTCCGTGAAACATGTCGCTCAAGTCAGAAATGTCCCAGGTGCTTTCATTTGCCATTCTAAATAAAAAAATTAAAAGAGTTGTCAGGCAAGATTTTCCAACTTAAAAGGTCAGAAGAAATGGAAAGTGAGAAGTTAAAAGGGAACAAACCTGTCTGGAGAGGTTGCCCAACCAGCAAGTGGGAAATTGGCCCCTTTCAGGGACGAGTCTCAATGTCACAGAATATTTGGGGCTGAAAAGGACCTCTAAAGATCATCGAGTCACAGCCCCACTGCTCCTTTAGAACTTGGCTGTTCTCAGCTTTAATGACCCCAAGGTAAGAAGAGCAAACAAATAAACCAAAGCATCAAGACCCAACAGTGATGTTTTTTCTTTTATATAGGGGTGAAAAAAAGGGTTTCTGTGCACAGAAAATGGCCAGGAATATAGAGCACTAGCGATGTACCCATGAAAGAGATTAAATGCTCTGCTTTATCTCGAAGGGAGAGAAGAAATATGCTCTCTTTGTCGAGAACAAGAAATTTCCTCTTGACTGGGGAAAATTCCCAGCTGGAAAAAAAAGTGAAATTCTGGAATTTTTCATTTTTATTTTTATTCTGGTTTAATTTTATATTTTATTTTATTTTGTTTTATTTTGTTTTATTTTATTTTATTTTATTTTATTTTATTTTATTTTAATTCTATTTTAAAATTTTATTTTATTTTTTATTTTATTTTATTTTATTCTTTAATTTTATTTTTTTCATTTTTATTTTATTTTTATTTTGCTTTATTCTATTTTTAAATTTTATTTTATTTTTATTTAATTTTAAAGTTTTAATATTTTATTTTATATTCTACTCTATTTTAAAATTTTTATTTTATTATTTTATTTTACTTTATTTATTATTCTGTTTTATGTTTTATTTTGTATTTCACTGCACACCCCTAGCAGTGCTTTGCACAATATTTCTGTGGGGTATGTACTTGGGAAAGCACGGTGAAAGGACAATGCCAGAGGCAAAAGAAAAGAGGAAGTTATGTGGCTACAAGAAAACAATTCTAAGTTTATTCCTTTTTCTGAACCTACCTTCTTAACAGATGCTTACTAGTTCTAACAAACAATATTGACACTATTTTTATCAATAGGGAGAGTAACATAATAAATGCAGATTTTTTAGGAGAAATATTTATTAT
>WQNJ02000292.1:0-45657 GCA_016584745.2 Phylloscopus trochilus trochilus | reverse complement strand
GGGGATATTTCTGTCCCCCCCCCCCTCCCCAAACTCCTGTGCCCCCCCCCCAGGGCTGACGAAGACCCCAGCGAGGACCCCGCAGCCCCCCCCTCGCTGCTCTCCTTCTTCGCCCGCAGCCCCCCCCGGCGACCCCCCCACCGCTTCTTCCAGGAGCGCAGCCTGCGCCCCCTGGCCGAGCTGTGACCCCCCCTCAAAAAAAAAGGAGACCCCCCCCAAAAAACCCCCCCACCCCCAGCTGATCGTTTTCTATAAAAAAAATCTTTTTGGTTTTTTTTGTTTTTGTTTTTTTTCTTGTGGGTTTTATTTTTTTGGGGGGGGGACACCTTGAGCTGAATTTTTTTTTATTATTTTTGCGGGGGGGTGCGTGGTCGTGACCGGGGTGGGGGGGGCGTGGAAGGGAACCCAGGTGACCCCCCCAGACCCCCCCCCCGGGTTAATCAGCCCTGGCCAAAGGCCTGGAAAGCGCCGCCGTGCCCTCAATCCCGGGGGATTAGGGGGCTAATCGGGGGGGGGGGGGGGTCACACCGGGGCGGGGGGGGGGGGGGCGGGGGGAACCACCGGGGGTCGCCTTGAGCCCCCCAGACCCCCCCCCTGGGGGTTCCGATTTTTTGGGGGGAGAGGGGTTTCAGCCCTGGGGGGTCTCTAATGGGGCAGGGGCGTCGTGACTGGGGGGGGTTTCAGTGCTGGGGGGTCTTTAATGGGGCGGGGGTCGTGATCAGGGGGGGTTTCAGCCCTGGGGGGGGTCTCTAATGGGGTCGCGATCGGGGGGGGGGGTTCAGTGCTGGGGGGTCTCTAATGGGGCGGGGGGGCGTGATCGGGGGGGGTTCAGTTCTGGGGGGGTCTCTAATGGGGTCGCGATCGGGGGGGTTTCAGCCCTGGGGGGTCTCTAATGGGGCGAGGGTCGTGATCGGGGGGGGGGGTTCAGTTCTGGGGGGTCTCTAATGGGGCGGGGGTCGTGATCAGAGGGGGTTTCAGCCCTGGGGGGGTCTCTAATGGGGTCGCGATCGGGGGGGGGTTTCAGTGCTGGGGGTCTCTAATGGGGCGGGGGTCGTGATCGGGGGGGGTTCAGTGCTGGGGGTCTCTAATGGGGCGGGGGTCGTGACTGTGGGGGGTTCAGCCCTGGGGGGTCTTTAATGGGGCGGGGGCGTCGTGACTGGGGGGGGTTCAGTGCTGGGGGGTCTCTAATGGGGCGGGGGGTCGTGATCGGGGGGGGGTTTCAGTGCTGGGGGGTCTTTAATGGGGCGGGGGTCGTGATCAGGGGGGGTTTCAGCCCTGGGGGGGTCTCTAATGGGGTCGCGATCGGGGGGGGGGTTCAGTGCTGGGGGGTCTCTAATGGGGCGGGGGTCGTGATCGGGGGGGGGGTTCAGTCCTGGGGGGGTCTCTAATGGGGCGGGGGTCGTGATCAGAGGGGGTTTCAGTGCTGGGGGGTCTTTAATGGGGCGGGGGTCGCGGCCATGGGGGGGTTTCAGTGCTGGAGGGTCTCTAATGGGGTGGGGGTCGTGATCGGGGGGGGTTTCAGTGCTGGGGGGTCTCTAATGGGGCGGGGGGTCGCGATCAGGGGGGGTTTCAGCCCTGGGGGGTCTCTAATGGAGGGGGGGGGGCTCCTGACCCCAATTCCGCGGGGGGGGGGGGGCGCGCAGACCCCTCCTCGCCGCCGTTCAGCACCGCGGACAGCGGGAATGGGGGGGGGAGGGGCGGGGGGGGGGCGGCACCGGGCAGAGCCGCCCCGCCGCGGGGGGGCGCCCTCCTCCCGGTGGGAGTGGGCGTGGCTTGGGCGTGGCTTGGGCGTGGCCGGGGGGCGGGGCGAACCGGGGGTCCCGGGCGATGGCGGAGGGCGGCTGAAAGGGGGGGGGGGGCGGGCTGCGGTTACCGGGCGGGGGGGGGGGGAAAAGCGAGGCCGGGACCCCCCCGCAGCGGCACCGGTACCGGAACCGACACCGGTACCGGCGGCGGCGGCGGCGCCATGGATGATTCGGGTGTGATCCGCCGGCGGCGGCTGCAGGTACCGGGCGGGGCGGGGGGGTTGTTATTGAGGGGATGGCGGTACCGGGAAGGGAACGGTACCGGAGGATGGGGGAATCGGTACCGGGAAGTGAGGATCGGTACCGGAGGATCGGTACCGGAGGATCGGTACCGGAGGGCATCATTCCAGGGAGGGGCACCGGGGAATCGGTACCGTACCGGGAGGGGCTCGGTACCGGGTGGAGTACCGGGGGATGCGGGTGATCGGTACCGCTGGGTATCGGTGCTGGCGCGGCGATGGGTACCGGAGGGATTGCATCGGTACCGGAGGGATTGCATCGGTACCGGAGGGATTGGACCGGCACCGGGCACTGCAGGCCCTTCCGCAGGGAGGCACCGGGCGGGGCGGGGGGGGGGGGGTCAGCGCAGCCCCGGTACCGGGAAGGTCGGCACCGAGCTGGGCCGGGGGGGCGATGCGGGCCCGGTACCGCTTTCTCCGGGCCCGCGGGTATCCGGTACCGGCGGATTCGGACACCGGGCAGCCCCGAGAGGCCGCGGGGTGGGGGGGGTCGGTCCGGTGTGTCGGTGGGGGGGGGTTCCGGTGATGGCGGGGGTCGCGGGGGGGGGGGGTCCGGGCCGCCCCCCACCCGTTGCCGCTGTTCCAGAAGGAGCTGCCGCTGCCGCGGAAGAGCAGCAGGTGAGACCCCCCCCCACCCCACCGTGCCCCCCCACCCGCCCCACTGCGCCCCCCATTGCGCCCCCCAAACCCCGCCCAGGCCCCGCCCAGGCCCCGCCCAGGCCCCGCCCACTGCAGCCGCCGCGGGCCCCCCCCCCCCCCACTCCGCTCCCCCCCCGGTTCCGCCGCCCGCCCCGGAGCCCCCCCGGAGCCCCCCGGTGCCGATGGTGGTGGGCAGCAGCATGTTCCGCCGCACCAAGAGGTACCGGGGGGCTGCGGCCTTCCTCCCGCAGCGGCGTCATCCTCAGCCTCCATCCTCAGCCTCAGCCTTCATCTCTATTCTCAGCCTCCATCCTCAGCCTCAGCCTCAGCCTCAGCCTTCATCCTCCATCCTGAGCCTTCATCTCCATCGTCAGCCTCCATCCTCAGCCTCAGCCTTCATCTCTATTCTCAGCCTTCATCCTCAGCCTCCATCCTCATCCTCAGCCTCCATCCTCCATCCTCATCCTCCATCCTCATCCTCAGCCTTCGTCTCCATCCTCAGCCTCCATCCTCAGCCTCCATCCTCATCCTCAGCCTCCATCCTCCATCCTCAGCCTCCATCCTCAGCCTTCATCCTCATCCTCAGCCCTCAGCCTTCATCCTCATCCTCATCCTCCATCCTCATCCTCATCCTCCATCCTCATCCTCAGCCTTCATCCTCATCCTCAGCCTTCATCCTCAGCCTTCATCCTCAGCCTTCATCCTCCATCCTCATCCTCAGCCTCCATCCTCAGCCCTCAGCCTTCATCCTCACCCTGCTACCTCCTGGCTCCTCATCCTCTTCCTCCTTCACCCTCCCGTTCATCCCCCCCCTCTCCCATCCTCTTTCTCCTTCCTCCTCATCCTCATCCTCCTCCTCCATCCCCATCCCCGCTCCTTCATCCTCAGCCCCCTCTCCATCCTCATCCTCCCCTCTCCACCCTCCTCTTCCTCACCCTCCATCCTCATCCTCCTCCCCCCCGCCCCCCCCGACCCCGACCCCCCCCCCCGTTCTCTCTCCCCCCGAATTTTGGGGGGGGGGGGGGGGTTGGCTGTGAGTTCCCCCCCTCCCCCAGCATGGGGGGGAGGGTCTCTGTCTGAGGTGGGGGGAGGGGTCTCGGGGGGGGGGGGGGGTCACGACCCCGACCTCCCGACCCCCCCCCGACCCCCCCCAGCTGCCGCACGAGCAACCGGAAGAGCCTGATCCTGACCAGCACCTCCCCCACCCTGCCGCGGCCACACTCGCCGCTGCCCGGACACATCGGTGAGACCCCCGGAGACCCCCGGTGTCCCCAACACCCCCCCCGGTGTCCCCAAACCCTCCCCGGTGTCCCCAACCCCCCCAGGTGTCCCCAACCCCCCCCCCCCGGTGTCCCCAAAACCTCCCCGGTGTCCCCCAACACCCCCTCGGTGTCCCCGAACCCCCCCCAGGTGTCCCCAACACCCCCCCGGTGTACCCACAACCCCGCCCGCTGTCCCCCAACCCCCCCCCCGGTGTCCCCAAAACCTCCCCGGTGTCCCCCACACCTCCCCGGTGTCCCCAAACCCACCCCCGGTGTCCCCAACCCCCCCGGTGTCCCCAAACCCCCCGGTGTCCCCAAAACCTCCCCGGTGTCCCCAAACCCCCCGGTGTCCCCCAGACCCATCAGGTGTCCTCACATCCCTCAGGTGTCCCCCAGACCCACCAGGTATCCAAAACCCCCCCGGTGTCCTCACATCCCTCAGGTGTCCCCAACACCCCCCCGGTGTCCCCAACCCCCCCCCGGTGTCCCCAAACCCTCCCCGGTGTCCCCAAACCCCCCCGGTGTCCCCAACACCCCCCGGTGTCCCCAAAACCCCCCCGGTGTCCCCAACACCCCCCGGTGTCCCCAAAACCTCCCCGGTGTCCCCAAAACTCTCAGATGTCCCTGATACTCCCCAGGTGTCCCCGACTCACCCCCGGTGTCCCCAAACTCCCCCCCAGGTGTCACCAACCCCCCTCCCACCGTGTCCCCAACACCCCTCAGGTGTCCCCAAAACCCCCCCGGTGTCCCCTGACTCGCCCCCCCCGCGATGCCCGCGACCCCTCCCCGGTGTCCCCCCTCACCCCGTGCCCTCGCCACCCTCCCGGTGTCCCCAAATCCCCCTCAACGACCCCCGGACCCCTCCCCGATGTCCCCAACCCCTCCCCCTCGCTTTCCCCAGGACCCTTCCCGGTGTCCCCAAATCCCCCCCCCCAAAATATCCTGCGACCCCCTTGATGTCCCCAACCTCCCCCCGAGACCCCCGTCCGCGCCCCCCCAAAATCCCCACAGAACCCCCCCAAAAGACCCTTAAAGACCCCCCCAGACCCCCCCAAACTGCTGGGAGCCCCCCGAGAGACCCCCCCCGCAATAACCTGGGGTCCCTCCTGCCCCCCCCCGCTTTTTTTTCCCCCTGGGGTGGCTCCCACTGGCTCGGCCCCGCCCACCCGCGCGCTGGGGGCGTGGCCTGGCGGGGCGGAGGGGGTGACGTCACCCTCACCTGTGTGCCCAGGTAACAGCCCCCTGGACAGCCCCCGCAACTTCTCGCCCAGCGCCCCCGCCCACTTCTCCTTCGCCTCCTCCCGCCGGTGAGGGGGGGTCCGGGGGGTCCGGGGGGGCTCCAGGGGGGTCCCCAGGGTCCCGGGGGGGATCGCAGGTGTCAGGGTAGGGGGGACACAGGTTGGGGACACCTGTGATTAGCGGGAGGGGCAGCTCGGGGGGGGTCTCTGGGTGTGTCCGGGGGGGATTCTTGGGGTCCGGGGGGGGTCGTTGGTGTCAAGGGGGGGTCCCCAATGTCCGGGGGATGTCCCCAATGTCCAGGGGATGTCCCCAATGTCCAGGGGATGTCCCCGATGTCCAGGGGATGTCCCCAATGTCCAGGGGATGTCCCCAATGTCCGAGAGTGTCCCCAATGTCCAGAGTGGGGGTGACAACAACATCTCCGGGGGGGCTCCCAAGTCTCCGAGGGCGGTGACAGGGACAGGGACACTCGGGGACAGCGACCCCCGGGGGAGGGTGGGGGTGTCCCGGGGATCCCCTGGGCCCCCCCACCGGTGCCCCGAGTGTCCCCTGAGCCCCCCTGGGGGTCCCCTGAGCCCCCCTCCGTTTCCCCGGGGTCCCCCTGAGCCCCTCCCCGGTGTCCTGGGGGTCCCCTGAGCCCCCCCGCTGTCAACTGAGCCCCCCGGGTGCCCCCCTGAGCCCCTCGGTCTCCCCTGAGCCCCTCCCCGGTGCCCCCCCTGAGCCCCTCCCCGGTGTCCCCCGAGCCCCTCCCCGGTGTCCTGGGGGTCCCCTGAGCCCCCCCGGGGTTACCGTGAGCCCCTCCCAGTGCCCCCTCTGAGCTCCCCCGGTGTCCCGGGGGTCCCCTGAGTCCCCCTGGGGGTCCCCTGAGTCCCCCCGGGGTCCCGTGAGCCCTCCCCGGTGCCCCCCCTGAGCCCCCCCGGTGCCCCCCGGCAGCGCGGACGGGCGCCGGTGGTCTCTGGCCTCGCTGCCCTCCTCGGGCTATGGCACCAACACCCCCAGCTCCACCGTCTCGGTGAGTCGGGGGGCTCGGGGACCCCCGGGGAGGACCCGGGTGGGGGCGGGGGGGGGGCTCTGAGTGCTTGTGGGGGATCGGGGGATGGGCGGGGGGGATCCGTGGTGGATTTGGGGGGGGGGAAGCGGGGGGTGGTGTGGGGCGCAAAAGGGGCTGGGGGGTACCGGGGGGGTACCGGGGGGGTACCTGGGGGGTGGCACGGGTGGGGCTGGGTGGTCTGGGATGATTTTTAGGGGAGGGGGTTCCAGAAGGTTCCGGGACGGCCCAGAGGGGGTCCCGGGGGTCAGGAACGGGGGGTGACCCGGGGTCGGGGGGGCTGTGGGGGGGTCCCGGGGGTGGGGAACGGGGGTGACCCGGGGTCGGGGGGGCTGTGGGGGGGTCCCGGGGATGGGGAACGGGGGCTGACCCGGGGTCGGGGGGGCTGTGGGGGGGTCCCGGGGGTGGGGAACGGGGGTGACCCGGGGTCGGGGGGGCTGTGGGGGGGTCCCGGGGATGGGGAACGGGGGCTGACCCGGGGTCGGGGGGGCTGTGGGGGGGTCCCGGGGGTGGGGAACGGGGGTGACCCGGGGTCGGGGGGGCTGTGGGGGGGTCCCGGGGATGGGGAACGGGGGCTGACCCGGGGTCGGGGGGGCTGTGGGGGGGTCCCGGGGATGGGGAACGGGGGTGACCCGGGGTCGGGGGGGCTGTGGGGGGGTCCCGGGGATGGGGAACGGGGGGTGACCCGGGGTTTGGGGGCTGTGGGGGGGTCCCGGGCATGGGGAACGGGGGGTGACCCGGGGTCGGGGGGGCTGTGGGGGGGTCCCGGGGGTGACGCGGGCGCGCAGTCCTCGTGCTCGTCGCAGGAGCGGCTGCACCAGCTGCCGGCGCAGCCCACGGCCGAGGAGCTGCGCTTCCTGTCGCGACATTTCGGCAGCTCCGAGAGCCTGGCCGAGGAGGATGGGGGGGCTCGGGGGGGCGCGGCCCCCCGGCCCCGCTCCCGCAGCCTCAGGTGAGCCCCGGACACAGCGGAGACCCCCCCCCACCCCACCCCCGGGAGGGAGGGGGGAGCGGGGATTTGGGGGGGGATTGGGAGGAGGGGAGGAGGAGGGGGGTGTCACTGCGGGGTTTTGGGGTCACTGCGGGGTTTTGGGGTCACTGCGGGTTTTGGGGTCACTGCGGGGTTTTGGGGTCACTGTGGGGTTTGGGTTCACTGAGGGTTTTGGGGTCACTGCAGGGTTTTGGGGTCACTGCAGGGTTTGGGGTCACTGCAGGGTTTTGGGGTCATTGTGGGGTTTGGGGGTCACTGCAGGGTTTTGGGGTCATTGTGGGGTTTGGGGGTCACTGCAGGGTTTTGGGGTCATTGTGGGGTTTTGGGGTCACTGCAGGGTTTGGGGGTCACTGTGAGGTTTGGGGTCACTGCGGGGTTTTGGGGTCACTGAGGGTTTTGGGGTCACTGTGGGGGTTTGGGGTCACTGAGGGTTTGGGGTCACTGCGGGTTTTTGGGGTCACTGCGGGGTTTGGGGTCACTGTGAGGTTTGGGGTCACTGCGGGTTTTTGGGGTCACTGCAGGTTTTTGGGGTCACTGCGGGGTTTTGGGGTCACTGTGGGGTTTGGGGTCACTGAGGGTTTTGGGGTCATTGTGGGGTTTTTGGGTCACTGCGGGTTTTTGGGGCCACTGCAGGGTTTGGGGGTCATTGTGGGGTTTTTGGGTCACTGCGGGTTTTTGGGGTCACTGCGGGGTTTGGGGTCACTGCAGGGTTTTGGGGTCACTGCGGGGTTTGGGGTCACTGCGGGGTTTGGGGTCACTGTGGGCTTTGGGGTCACTGTGGGGTTTGGGGTCAATGCGGGGTTTTGGGGTCACTGCGGGGTTTGGGGTCACTGAGGGTTTGGGGTCACTGAGGGTTTGGGGTCACTGAGGGTTTGGGGTCACTGTGGGGTTTTGGGGTCACTGAGGGTTTGGGGTCACTGTGGGGTTTTGGGGTCACTGCGGGGTTTGGGGGTCAATGCGGGGTTTTGGGGTCACTGTGGGGTTTGGGGTCACTGTGGGGTTTGGGGTCACTGTGGGGTTTTGGGGTCACTGTGGGGTTTGGGGTCACTGAGGGTTTGGGGTCACTGTGGGGTTTTGGGGTCACTGAGGGTTTGGGGTCACTGAGGGTTTGGGGTCACTGCAGGGTTTTGGGGTCACTGCGGGGTATTGGGGTCAATGTGGGGTTTTGGGGTCACTGAGGGTTTAGGGAGGGGCCGGGATTTCGGGGTCACCCCCAGCAGCTCGGGGTAGGGGGGGTGGTCCTGGGAGTTTTGGGGGTGCCAGAGGAGGGGTGCTGCGCTGAGGGGGGTGGGGGCACAGCTGGGGGTCCCGTGGGGGTGCCAGCTGTGCCCCTCACCCCCCGCCCCAGCCCCGGGCGCTCGCCCTCGTCCCACGACAACGAGATCGTGATGCTGAACCACGTCTACAAGGAGAGGTTCCCCAAGGTGGGGTGGCCCTGGGGGCAGCTCTGGGGTCCCTGGGGGGCTCCAGGGGGGCCATGGCGGTGGTTATGGGGTCCCCAGGGGGCTCTGGGGGGGCCATGGCAGTGGTTATGGGGTCCCCAGGGGACTCTGGGGGGGCCATGGGGGTGGTTATGGGGTCCTGAAGGGCTGTGGAGTGGCCATGGGGTGGCTGTGGGGACAGCTCTGGGGTCCCCAGGGGGTCAGTGGGGTGTCCCTGGGGTGTCCCTGGGGTGACCTTGGGGTGGCCATGGGGTCAGCTATGGGGTCCTGGGGGGTCACTGGGGTGTCCCTGGGGTGACCTTGGGGTGCCCTGGGGGATCAGTGGGGTGTCCCCGGGATGGCCATAGGGACATTTAGAGTGTCCCTGGGGTGGCCATGGGGTTGGCTATGGGGTCCTGGGGGGTCAGTCGGGTGTCCCCAGGATGTCCCTGGGGTGTCCCTGCAGCGTCCCTGCAGCATCCCTGCGGTGTCCCCAGGGTGTCCCCAGGGAGTCCCTGCAGTGTCCCTGGGGTGGCCATGGGGTCAGCTATGATGTGTCTGGGGTGTCCTTGCGGTGTCCCCAGGGTGTCCTGGGGGTGTCCCCGGGGTGTCCCCGCGGTGTCCCCGTGGTGTCCCCGCCGTGTCCCTGCGGTGTCCCTGGGGTGTCCCCAGGGAGTCCCTGCAATGTCCCTGGGGTGGCCATAGGGTCAGCTATGATGTCCCTGGGGTGTCCCTGCGGTGTCTTTGGGCTGTCCCCGCCGTGTCCCTGCGGTGTCCCTGCAGTGTCCCTGAGGTGTCCCCGGGGTGTCCCTGCGGTGTCCCTGCGGTGTCCCCGGGGTGTCCCCAGGGTGTCCCTGCGGTGTCCCTGCGGTGTCCCCAGGGTGTCCCCAGGGAGTCCCTGCAGTGTCCCTGGGGTGGCCATGGGGTCAGCTATGATGTGTCTGGGGTGTCCCCGGGGTGTCCCTGCGGTGTCCCTGCAGTGTCCCCAGGGTGTCCCCGTGGTGTCCCCGTGGTGTCCCCGGGGTGTCCCTGCGGTGTCCCCGGGGTGTCCCTGCGGTGTCCCTGCGGTGTCCCTGCGGTGTCCCTGCGGTGTCCCTGCGGTGTCCCCGGGGTGTCCCTGCAGTGTCCCTGCGGTGTCCCTGCAGCGTCCCCGGAGTGTCCCTGCAGTGTCCCCGGGGTGTCCCTGCGGCGTCCCTGGGGTGTCCCTGGGGTGTCCCTGTGGTGTCCCCGTGCTGTCCCCGCCGTGTCCCCCGGCATGGCCGCGGTGTCACCCACGCTGTCCCCCGGCTGCCGCAGGCCACGGCGCAGATGGAGGAGCGGCTGGAGGAGTTTGTGCGCGGCTGCGGCCCCGGCGGGACCCCGCTGGCCGACGGCGCCCTCAGCTTCATCCAGCACCAGCTGGTGGAGCTGGCGCGGGACTGCCTGGCCAAGGCCCGGCACGGCCTCATCACCGCCGGCTACTTCTGCGAGCTGCAGGAGAACATGGAGCGCCTGCTGCAGGACGTGAGGGCGGCCCCCGAGCCCCGGGGAGCGGGACCCCCGGGGGGATGGCGGGGACCGATGGCACCGGCCCGGGCTCGATGGGATCCGATGGGATCCAATGGGATCCAATGGGATTCGATGGGATTCGATGGGATTCAATGGGATCCGGTGGGATCCAATGGGATCCGATGGGATCTGATGGGATCCAATGGGATCCAGTGGGATCCAGTGGGATCCAATGGGACCCCCGGGGGGATGGCGGGGACCGATGGCACCGGCCCGGGCTTGATGGGATCTGATGGGATTCAATGGGATCCAATGGGATCCAATGGGATTCGATGGGATTCAATGGGATTCAATGGGATCCAATGGGATTCGATGGGATCAACGGGACCCAACGGGACTAGGGAGATGGCGGGGACCGACAGCACCAGCCCGGGCTCGATGGGATCCGGTGGGATCCAATGGGGCTCAATGGGATCCAATGGGATTCAATGGGATCCAATGGGATTCAATGGGATCCAGTGGGATCCAACGGGACCCCTGGGGAGATGGCGGGGATCGACGGCACCGGCCCGGGCTCGATGGGATCCAATGGGGCTCAATGGGATCCAATGGGACCCAATGGGACCCAATGGGGCTCAGTGGGATCCAATGGGGCTTGAAAGGATCCAATGGGGCTTGAAAGGATCCAACAGGGGTCAGTGGGATCCAACGGGGCTCAGTGGGGTCCAATGGGGCTTGATGGGGCCTGGTGGGGACCAGTGGGATCCAACAGAACCCAGTGGGACCCAAAATAACCCAATGGGACCCAAGGGGACCCAATGGGATCCAATGGGGCCTGATGGGATCCGACAGGACCCGACGGGGCCCAATGGGAACCAATGGGGCTCAATGGGACCCAATGGGGTCCAATGGAACCTAACAGAACCCAATGGGACCCAAAAGAACCCACTGGGGTTCAATGGGATCCAATGGGATCCAGTGGAACCCAAAAGAACCCAGTGGGACCCAACAGAACACAATGGGGCTCAATGGGACCCAACAGAACCCAATGGAACCCAAAAGAACCCGGTGGGACCCAACAGAACCCAATGGGACCCAACAGAACCGTACAGGACCCAACAGGGCTCAATGGGACCCAACAGAACCCAAAGAAGACCCAACAGGACCTGACAGGACCCAACAGGACCCAGTGGGATCCAAGGGACCCAGCGGGGCTCAATGCGACCCCAAGGGACCCCCCAAGTGTCCCCTGACCCCCCCACCCCCCCCGTGTCCCCCACAGGCCTACGAGCGCTCCGAGTCGGAGGAGGTGGCCTTCATCACCCAGCTGGTGAAGAGGCTCCTCATCATCATCTCCCGCCCCGCGCGGCTGCTCGAGTGCCTGGTGAGGCGCGGCACCTGTCCCTGTGTCCCCCCTCACCTGTGTCCCCCCTCACCTGTGTCCCCTCTCACCTGTGTCCCCTCTCACCTGTAACCCCCTCACCTGTGTCCCCTCTCACCTGTAACCCCCTCACCTGTGTCCCCTCTCACCTGTAACCCCCTCACCTGTGTCCCCTCCTCACCTGTAACCCCCTCTCACCTGTCCCCTCCTCACCTGTGTCCTCCCTCACCTGTGTCCCCCCTCACCTGTGTCCTTCCTCACCTGTGTCCTTCCTCACCTGTGTCCTTCCTCACCTGTGTTCCCCCTTCACCTGTGTCCCCCCTCACCTGTGTCCCCTCTCACCTGTAACCCCCTCACCTGTGTCCCCCCTTCACCTGTGTCCCCCCTTCACCTGTGTCCCCCCTCACCTGTGTTCCCTTCACCTGTGTCCTTCCTCACCTGTGTCCCCCCCTCACCTGTAACCCCCTCACCTGTGTCCCCTCTCACCTGTGTCCCCCCTCACCTGTGTCCCCCCCTCACCTGTGTTCCCTTCATCTGTGTCCTTCCTCACCTGTGTCCCCCCCTCACCTGTAACCCCCTCTCACCTGTCCCCTCCTCACCTGTGTCCTCCCTCACCTGTGCTCACCTGTGTCCCCCTTCACCTGTGTCCTCCCTCACCTGTGTCCTCCCTCACCTGTGTCCTTCTTCACCTGTGTTCCCCTCTCACCTGTGTTCCCCTCTCACCTGTGTTCCCCCCTCACCTGTGTCCCCTCTCACCTGTGTTCCCCCCTCACCTGTGTCCCCCCCTCACCTGTGTCCCCCCTCACCTGTGTCCCCCCCTCACCTGTGTCCCCCCTCATCTGTGTCCCCCCTCATCTGTGTCCCCTCTCATCTGTGTTCCCTCCTCACCTGTGTCCCCCCCTCACCTGTGTCCCCCCCTCACCTGTGTCCCCCCCTCCCCTGTGTCCCCCTTCACCTGTGTCCCCTCCTCACCTGTGTCCTCCCTCACATGTGTCCTCTCACCTGTGTCCCCCCTCACCTGTATCCCCCTTACCTGTCCCCTCTCCTGTGTCCCCTCACCTGTGTTCCCTCCTCACCTGTCCCCTCTCACCTGTGTCCCCTCACCTGTGTCCTCTCATCTGTGTCCCCTCTCACCTGTGTCCCCTCACCTGTCCCCGCAGGAGTTCGACCCCGCGGGGCTGTCCCAGCTCCTGGCTGTCACCGCCGGCCGGGCCGAGGGGCCGCTCCGGGCCGACACCCCCCGGTACCTGCTGAGACAGCTGGGCCGGGCACGGGGGGGACGCACAGGTACGGGGTGGGGGTGGGGACAGGTGTGGGGGGAAAGGTGAGGGGACAGGGGCGGGGACAGGGGTGGGGACAGGTGTGGGGGGACAGGGGTGGGAACAGGTGTGTGGGAACAGGGGCAGGGAAAGGGGTGGGGACAAGGTGAGGGGGGAAAGGTGTGTGGGGACAGGTGAGGGGGCAGGTGTGGGAGCACAGGTGTGGGGACAGGTGTGTGGGAACAGGTGTGTGGGGACAGGTGTGTGGGGACAGGTGAGGGGGCACATTTGGAGGGACGCATCTGGGAACAGGTGTGGGCACAGGTATGGGGGATATGGAGCAGGGGATTTGGGATGGGGGGGGGCACACACCTGTGCCCCCCGTGTCCCCACCTGTGCCCCCCGTGTCCCCACCTGTGTCCCCCATGTCCTCCCAGACATGCTGCACCTGGAGGAGCCCGACAGCAGCGGCACCAACACGCCCGAGCCCGAGGAGGGGGCTGAGGTGGGCACCGTGTCCCCCCCGTGTCTCCCCGGTGTCACCCCCAGTGTCACCTGTCCCCCCCCACACCCCCAGGGTCCCTCCCATGTCCCCTCAGTGTCTCCCCCGTGTCCCCCCGCTGTCATCCCCGCTGTCACCCCCGGTGTCACCTGTGCCCTCCGTGTCCCCCCAGTGTCCCTCCAGTGTCACCTGTCGTCCCCCCCCACACCCCCAGGGTCCCTCCCCATGTCCCCACCGTGTCCCCCATGTGTTCCCCCTGGTGTCACCTGTCCCCTGGGTGTCCCCCCGATGTTCCCCCGGTGTCACCTGTCCCCTGGGTGTCCCCTGGGTGTCCCCCCACTGTCACTCCCGGTGTCACTCCCGGTGTCACCTGTCCCCTTGGTGTCCCCCCGATGTCACCTGTCCCCCCCCCACGCCCTCAGGGCCCCTCCCCGTGTCCCTCCCATGTCCTCCTGGTGTCACCCCTGGTGTCACCTGTCCCCTCGGTGTCCCCCCCCGCGGAGTCCCCCCGGTGTCACCTATCCCCCCCCCACGCCCTCAGGCCCCCTCCCCGTGTCCCTCCCATGTTCCCCCGCTGTCACCCCCGCTATCACCCCTGCTGTCACCTGTCTCCTGGGTGTCCCCCCGGTGTCACCTGTCCCCCCCCCGCCCCCAGGGCCGCGCCGCCGCCCCCAGACCCAAGGAGCCGCCAGGTGAGAGCGACTTCGAGACGATCAAACTCATCAGCAACGGCGCCTACGGGTGAGCCGGGCGGGGGTGGGGAGGGGAGGGGGGCGTGTCGCCAGAGCCATATCGTGACAGTGCCGTGTCGCGACCCGCTCCGGGCGGCGCAGGGCGGTGTACCTGGTGCGGCACACGGCCACGCGGCAGCGCTTCGCCATGAAGAAGATCAACAAGCAGAACCTGCTGCTGCGGAACCAGGTGCACCAGGCCTTCGTGGAGCGCGACATCCTCACCTTCGCCGAGAACCCCTTCGTGGTCAGCATGTTCTGCTCCTTCCAGACCCGCCGCCACCTCTGCATGGTCATGGAGTACGTGGAAGGTGGGGCTGGGGCGTCGCGATAGGGGAGGTGGGGGTTGTGATAGGGGAGGTGGGGGGTGCGATAGGGGAGGTGGGGGTGGCGATAGGGGAGGTGGGGGTCGCGATAGGGGAGGTGGGGGTCGCGATAGGGGGAGTGGGGGTGGCGATAGGGGAGGTGGGGGTGGCGATAGGGGAGGTGGGGGCGCGATAGGGGAGGTGGGGGCACGATAGGGGGGGTGGGGGTCGCGATAGGGGGGGTGGGGGTGGCAAGAGGGGAGGTGGGGGGCGCAATAGGAGGGGTGGGGGTGGCGATAGGGGAGGTGGGGGGTGCGATAGGAGGGGTGGGGGGGAGATAGGGGAGGTGGGGGTCACAATAGAGGGGATGGGAGTCTGGATGGGGGGATGGGTGTCGTGGTAAGGGGGTGGGCGTCACGATACAGGGATGGGTGTTGGGATATTGGGCTGGGGATTGGGATATGGGGCTGGGTGTCACGATATGGGGCTTGGTATTGGGATATGGGGCTGGGCCCTGTGGTAACAGCTGTCCCCGTGCCCCCCCACACCCCCATCTGTCCCCATTTCCCCTCAAATCCCACCACATCCCCACTGTCCCCACATCCTGCTGTCCCCCTGTCCCCTCTGTCCTCTGTGTCCCCCTGTCCCCCTGTCTCTGGTATCCTGGTGTCCCCCCTGTCCCCATGTCTCCCTTTCCCCCTGTCCCTGTGTCCCCCTGTCCCTGTGTCCCCCCTGTCCCTGTGTCCCCCCTATCCCCTGTCCCCTGTCCCCTATACCCCATCCCCCCTGTCTCCTCCATCCCCCTGTCCCCACCCCCCTGTCCCCTGTCCCCTGTCCCTGTGTCCCCCTGTGCCCTGTCCCCCTGTACCTGCATCCCCTGTCCTCTGTCCCTGTGTCCCCTGTCCCCCATCCCCTGTACCCCCCATCCCCATGTCCCCCTGTCCCCATCCCCTGTCCCCTGTCCCTGTCCCGTGTCCCTGTGTCCCCTCCATCCCCCCATCCCCCCCGTCCCCTATCCCCCCATCCCCTCTCCCCCATCCCCTGTCCCTGTGTCCCCTGTCCCTGTGTCCCCCTGTCCCCGTGTCCCCTGTCCCCTCTGTCCCTGTCCCCATCCCCTGTCCCCCCTGTCCCCCCTGTCCCTGTCGCTGTCCCCAGGCGGTGACTGTGCCACGCTGCTGAAGCACATCGGGGCGCTGCCCCTGGAGCTGGCCCGGCTCTACTTTGCCGAGACGGTTCTGGCGCTGGAGTACCTGCACACCTACGGCATCGTGCACCGCGACCTCAAACCCGACAAGTGCGGCCGGGCCGGGGGCGCGGGGGGCGCGGGGGGCGCTGGGGCGGGGCTGCGGGAGCGCACCTGGGCCCCGCCCGGCTCACCTGCGCCGCCCCGCCCCCCATCCCGGCAGCCTCCTGATCACCTCGCTGGGCCACGTGAAGCTGACGGATTTCGGGCTCTCCAAGATGGGGCTGATGAGCCTGACCACCAACCTGTACGAGGGGCACATGGAGAAGGACGCCAGGGAGTTCCGGGATAAGCAGGTGGGTGCCACAGGTGGGCACAGGTGGGTGCCACAGGTGGGCACAGGTGTATTTAGGTGGGTGCCACAGGTGGGCACAGGTGTGTCCAGATAGGTGCCACAGATGGGCACAGGTGGGTGCCACAGGTGGGCACAGGTGGGTAACACAGGTGGGCCCAGGTGGGCACAGGTGTGTCCAGATAGGTGCCACAGGTGGACACAGGTGGGCACAGGTGGGCACAGGTGTATTTAGGTGGGTGCCACAGGTGGGCACAGGTGTGTCCAGATAGGTGCCACAGGTGGGCATAGGTGGGTAACACAGGTGGGCCCAGGTGGGCACAGGTGTGTCCAGATAGATGCCACAGGTGAGCACAGGTGGGCACAGGTGGACACAGGTGTGTTTAGGTGGGTGCCACAGGTGGGCACAGGTGTGTCCAGATAGGTGCCACAGGTGGGCACAGGTGGGTAACACAGGTGGGCAGAGGTGGGCACAGGTGTGTCCAGATAGGTGCCACAGGTGGGCACCGGTGGGTACCACAGGTGGGCACAGGTGTGTCCAGATAGGTGCCACAGGTGGGCACCGGTGGGTACCACAGGTGGGCACAGGTGTGTCCAGATAGGTGCCACAGGTGGGCACAGATGAGCATAGGTGTGTCCAGATAGGTGCCACAGGTGGGCACAGGTGGGTAACACAGGTGTATTTAGGTGGGTGCCACAGGTGGACACAGGTGGGTGCCACCAGGTGGGTGCTGCAGGTGGGCACAGGTGTGTCCGGGTGGGTGCCGCAGGTGGGCAAAGGTAGATGCTACTGGTGGGCACAGGCAGGCACAGGTGGGTGCCACAAGTGGGCGCCACAGGTGGGCGCAGGTGGGTGTCACAGGTGGGTGCAGGTGGGTGCCACAGGTGGGCACAGTTGAGTGCTGCAGGTGGGTACAGGTGCGTCCAGGTGGATGCTGCAGCTGGACACAGGTGTGTCCAAGTGGGTGCTACGGGTGTGCACAGGTGTGTCCAGGTAGGTGCCACAGATGCGTGCCCAGGTGGTTGCTGCAGGTGGGCACAGGTGTGTCCAGCTGGGTGCCCAGATGTGCCCAGGTGGGTGCCACAGGCGCCCCCAGGTGTGCCCAGGTGTGCCCAGCTGCTCTCAGGTGTGCCCCCAGGTGTGCCCAGCTGCGCTCAGGTGTGCCAGGCACAGGGCAGGACGGGGCCAGGGCAGCGAGGTGCGTCTGCGGCGGCCGCAGGGGCGCGTCCCGCGCTGAGCGCACCTGTCCCCAGGTGTGCGGCACCCCCGAGTACATCGCACCTGAGGTGATCCTGCGCCAGGGCTACGGGAAGCCCGTGGACTGGTGGGCCATGGGCATCGTCCTCTACGAGTTCCTGGTGGGCTGCGTCCCCTTCTTCGGGGACACCCCCGAGGAGCTCTTCGGGCAGGTGATCTCAGGTACGGCCCCTGGGGACACGGGGGCACAGCAGGGGAGGGTGACACGGGGACACGGGGGCACAGGGACACAGGTCAGCATGGGGACATGGGGACACAGCAAGATGGGGACATGGGGTGACACAGGGTGACACGGGGGCACAGCGGGATGAGGTGACACAGGGGGACACGGGGGCACAGCAGGGGGGTGACACGGGGACACAGGGACACAGGTCAGCATGGGGACATGGGGACACAGCAGGATGAGGTGACACGGGGTGACATGGGAGCAGAGCAGGGTGAGGTGACACGGGGTGACATGGGGACACAGGGACACAGCAGGATGAGGTGACATGGGGTGACCCGGGGGCACAGCAGGGTGGGGTGACACGGGGTGACACAGGGAGACACTGACTAGGTCAGTGTGGGGACACGGGGACACAGCAAGATGAGGCTGTGGGGTGACACAGGGACATGGGGACACAGGGCGGGTGACCTCAGGTGTGGCAGGGACATGGGGACACAGCAGGGTGGGGTGACACGGGGGCACAGCAGAGGGGGTGACATGGGGTGACACGGGGTCACACAGACCGGGTCAGTGTAGGGGGCACAAGGACACAGCAAGATGGGGTGATGTGGGGTGACACGGGGTGACACGGGGTGACACGGGTGACACAGGGACACAGGCCAGCGTGGGGACAGGGGGACACAGGGACAGGTGACCCCAGGTGTCACAGGGACACGGGGACACAGCAAGATGGGGTGACACGAGGTGACATGGGATGACACAGGGACACAGGCCAGCGTGGGAACAGGGGGACACAGGGACAGGTGACCTCAGGTGTCACAGGGACAGGGGGACACAGGGACAGGTGACCCCAGGCGCGGGGCTCTGGGCTCAGCTGTCCCCTCGGTGTCCCCTCCCCGTGCCAGATGAGATCCTGTGGCCGGAGGGGGACGAGGCGCTGCCCCCGGATGCTCAGCACCTCATCTCCTGCCTCCTGCAGCCCGACCCGCTGCGGCGCCTCGGCGCAGGTGAGACCCCCCCCACCCCACCCCAGACCCCCGGGACACCCCCCCGGGACCCCCTGAGCCCCCCCTGAGCCGGTGGTGCCGCGCAGGGGGGGCTCAGGAGGTGAAGGCCCATGGCTTCTTCGCCACGCTGGACTGGACGGGGCTGCTGCGGCAGAAAGCCGAGTTCGTGCCGCACCTGGAGTCTGAGGAGGACACGAGCTACTTCGACAGTGAGAGACCCCCGGGACACCCCCAGATCCATCCTGGGACACCCCCAGACCTACCCTGGGACCCCCCCAGATCCATCCTGAGACTCCCCCAGACCCACCCTGGGACCCCCTGTGGGATAACCCTGGGATTCCCCTTGGATCATCCCCTGGGACCCCCCCAGACCCATCCTGGGACCCCCCTGTGGGGTAACCCTGGGATTTCCCTTGGATCAGCCACTGGGACCCCCCCAGACCCATCCTGAGACTCCCCCAGACCCACCCCGGGGACCCCCTGTGGGATAACCCTGGGATCCCCTTGGATCATCCCCCCCCAGGAACACCCCAGGACCCCCCCCAGCCCCTTTTTGGGATCCCCCCCCCCCGCTCTGAGGTCACTCCGAGGGACCCCCCACACACACACACCTGTCCCCCCTCCCCCCCCAGCGCGGTCGGACAGGTACCCCCACGTGACGTCGTACGAGGACGAGGACACGACGGAGGACGAGCCCGTGGAGATCCGGCAGTTCTCGTCCTGCTCCCCCCGCTTCAGCAAGGTGGGGCTGGGCAGGGACAGGTGGGGGGCACGCCCAGGTGTGGGGAGGGGAGGGGAGGGGACGGGGATTTGGGGACGTGGGGGACGCGCGGGGACAGCCCCGTGTGGGACTCTCGCCCGATGGTGGGTGTGCCTAGGTGTGCCCAGGTGTGCCCAGGTGTGACCAGGTGCGCTCCCGCAGGTGTACAGCAGCCTGGAGCAGCTCTCGCAGGAGCCGAAGCCCAAGGGGCGCCCGAGGGACGAGGGGAGGCGCGGCTGGAGGACGGGATCACCTGAGCTGTGCGCACCTGCGGGGTCCTGGGGGTGGGATTTGGTGGGGGGTCCCGAGGTGACGCAGGGCTCAGACCCCTCCCCACCCCGTGTCCCCGCAGGAAGCACCGCTCGGCAGGTGAGGGGCCGCCCCCCGAGGGCGAGGGCAGCTCCCCCCCGGGCGCCCGCCGCCGCTTCTCGGCGCTGCTGGAGCCGGCGCGCCCCGGGGCGGCCCCGGAGGAGCGGCCGTCCCCCCGCAACGGGGGGCGCGAGGGACCCCCGGAGGGAGGCGGCGAGGAGCCAGGTGCGTGCCGGGAAGGTGGGGAAGGGGTTTTCCCGGTGTGGGCCGGGGGGGTCCCTTCAGTCAGCCGCCCGTGTCGCCCACCCGCGCAGGGGAGCGAGCGGCGAGGGTCGGGGAGGCGCCCCCGGCCCGCTCCGAGCTGGGGCTGCGGCGGCCGCGGCACCCGGGGGTGGCCCCCGCCGAGGGCGGGGGGGACAAGCGCAGCCCCCGCGCCCCCGGGAAGGTCACCAAGTCGGCGTCGGCCACCGCGCTGTCCGTCATCATCCCCAGCGGTGGGTGACACCCCCGGGAACCGCCCCGGGGACCCCAAATCACCCCGGGACCCCCTCATTTCCAGCGATATCCTCCCAAGGGACCCCAAATCCCCCCGGGACCCCCTCGGGGACCCCAAATCCCCCCGAGACCCCCTCGGGGACCCCAAATCACCCCGGGACTCCCTCATTTCCAGCGATATCCTCCCAAGGGACCCCAAATCCCCCCGGGACCCACCCCGGGGACTTCAAATCCCCCCGGGACCCCCGCGGGGAACCCAAATCTTCCCGGCACTCCCCCCTCGCCATTCCCAGGGATCTCTCCCTAAATCCTCCCGGGAGCCCCCCTAAAGGACCCTCCCCAACAGACCCCAAACACCCAGGGACCCCCTCCAGCCCTCTGGGTCCCCACGGGAGGGGGAGGCCGGGGGTCTCCGGGGTTCCTGTGGGTGTTGGGACCCCCGATCCCATGGATTTGGGGTCTCCTATAGGGGGGGTTGTGGGTGGTGGGGCCCCCGATCCCACGGGTGGGGTGTCCCTGGTCCCCGGGGGGGGTGACAGCGGTGCCCGTGGTGGGGGGCTGGCCCGGGGGTCTCCCGTGGGGGTTTTTGGGCGGCGGTCAGCGGGGTCTGGGGGCGCAGGGGAGGCGCCCGGCTCGTCCCCCCTGGGCAGCCCCATGTCCCCGCGGTCGCTGTCGTCGGACCCCTCGTCGCGGGACTCGTCGCCGGGCCGGGAGCTGGCCCCGGCCGTGGCCGCGCCGCCCCGCTCGCCCATCGCCATCCCCCGGCCCGGAAAGAAATTCGGTTTCACCCTGCGGGCCATCCGCGTCTACCTGGGCGACAGCGACGTGTACAGCGTGCACCACGTCGTCTGGGTCAGCGACACTCGGGGACACGCGGGGGTGGCGCGGGGGGGACGCTGCGGGGACATGGGGATTGTTGGGGCGGGGACATGTCAGGAACGGGGACACGGGGGGACATGGGCGGGCTTGGGGACATGGTGGGGAGATAGGGACAGAGCGGGCTTGGGGACACTGGGGGACACGGGGACAGGGTGGGCTTGGGGACAGGATGGACTTGGGGACATTGAGGAGGACACAGGGACAGAGTGGGCTTGGGGACAGGGTGGGCTTGGGGACATTGAGGAGGACACGGACAGAGTGGGCTTGGGGACAGGATGGACTTGGGGACACTGGGGGACACGGGGACAGGGTGGGCTTGGGGACATTGGGGGGGACACAGGGACAGAGTGGGCTTGGGGACACTGGGGGACACGGGGACAGGGTGGGCTTGGGGACATTGGGGGGGACACGGGAACAGGGTGGGCTTGGGGACATTGTGGGGGAGATGGGGACAGGGCGGGCTTGGGGACAGGGGGGTGACGGTTTTCGTTGGGGGTGGCAGCGCCTGCCACATCATTTAGGGACATGGAGGCACATGGGGTGTTGGGGACACAGTGAGGGACAGTTGGGGGGGTCTGGGCTGTGACATCCCGACGCCGTTTTTTTTTGGGGTGGGGGGCAGCACGTGGAGGAGGGCGGCCCCGCGCAGGAGGCCGGGCTGTGCGCCGGGGACCTGATCACGCACGTGAACGGGGAGCCGGTGCACGGGCTGGTGCACACCGAGGTGGTGGAGCTCATCCTCAAGGTGGGGAGGGGGCGCCGCGGCGAGGGGCTGGGAGGGGGGTCACGAGGGTGGGACCTTAGGGGGGGGGGGTTTGCGGGGGTCGTGGGAGGTCACAGCGAGCTCAGGGATCGCCAGAGGGTGATGGAGGTGGTCGGGGGGCTTGGGGGTCGTGTGTCACGGCAGGGTCATGGCAGGGTCACGGCAGGTCAGCCATGACCAGGGGGTGAGTCCTGGTGGGGTGGGTGGGTGTTGGGGGGTGCCGTGCCCGTGACCCGCTGTCGCCCAGAGCGGGACCAAGGTGCTGGTGACAACGACGCCGCTGGAGAACACCTCGATCCGCCTGGGCCCCGCGCGGCGCCGCAGCGCCCGCGCCAAAATGGCGCGGAGGAACCGGCGGGGGGGCACCGGGAGCGGTCACGAGAGGTGAGCACGGTGCACCGGGAGCGGGGGGCGAGGGGCGCGGTTCTGGGGAACGGGGAGGGCACGGGGAATGTGACGGTCCTCCCGCCCGCTAGGCGGCGCAGCGCTCTGTTCCGGCACCTCGCCCGCCAGGCCTCGCTGCTGCACACGAGCCGCTCGCTGACGTCACTGAGCCGCTCGCTCTCCTCCTCCGACTCGCTGCCCGCCTCCCCCACGCACGCGCGGGCGCGCGACCCCGGTACGGGGCGGGGCCACGGCGAGGGGGGCGGGGTCATGGGAGGAGGGCGGGGCCACGCGGGTGGACGGTACCGGGAAAAGCGGCGGGAGCTTGAGAACGGGGCGTGGTCAAGGGAACAGGGCGGGGCCACAGTAGTGGACGGTACCGGGAAAAGCGGCGGGAGCGTGGGGAAAGGGGCGTGGTCACGGGAACGGGGCGGTGCTCCCGGTGCCCAGCGCGCCGGTTCCCGGTGCCGTTCGCTCCACGCTGACCCCGTTCCGCGCAGGGGCCTCCCCGCCCAGCAGCTCACCGGGCTCCAGCGCTCCGCCTTCGCCGGCGGGGCCGCACCTGCGGCCGAGCTCGCTGCAGGGGCTGTCGCCGAAGCTGCAGCGGCAGTACCGGGCGGCGCGGTGCCGCTCCGCCGGCAGCATCCCGCTCTCGCCGCTCGCCCACACGCCCTCGCCGCCCGCCGCCTCCCCGCCCGCCTTCCCCGCCAAGCTGCACCCCAAGGCCGCCGAGTCCCCGCGCCTCGCCCGCCGCGGGCTCCCCGAGAAGGCGGCGCCGGGGCCCCCCCGCAAGCTGGGGCTGGAGCCCCCCCGAAAGGACTTCCCGGCCGAGCCGCCGCTGCAGAGCTTGGCCGAGTGGGACGGAGAGGGCCCGGCCGAGCCGCCCCCTCCCGCGCCCCCCGCCCGCCGCTTGGGCCGGCAGGAGCTGCCGCTGCTGCTTGGGGGCCCCCCCGGGGCAGAGCCGCCCCCTCCGGGACCGGAGGAGCCCGAGCGGGGGGCGCGGGGCCCCCCCAAGGCGCTCAGCCCGGTGCAGGAGCACGAGCGCGGGGGGGCGGCCCCGGGGGGGCCCCCGGTGCCCATCGTGGTGGTGGGGCCCGGTGCCACCCCCGGGGACCCCCGGAGCGCCGCGGGGCCCCCCGGGCGCTGAGCTTTACCCGAGCCGCCCCCCCCACCCCTCAAGCCCCGGCTGTAAATAGGGGGGCACCCCGGGACCCCCAGGCATGCGGGGGTCGCAGCCCCCCGGCCCCTCCCCGCGTACGCGAAGGGTTAATACTGTGACAACCCCCCCCCCGCCCGTGTGACGTCACCGACCCGGCACCTGCCCCCCGGTGTGATGTCATCGACTCGGAGAACCCCCTCCCCCCCAGGGTGATGCCCCTCTCGCCCCACCCCCCCGGTCTCCCGTTAACCCCCGGTGATGGCTCCCGGTGTGACGTCACGGCACCGATGTCACGGGAGGGGCAGGGGCGCTGCTCTGATGTCACTCGGCGATGGTGACGTCACGGCTGTGATGTCACCGAGAGTGCGAGGGCGGTGATGTCACAGCTGCCGTGACAGCAGCGGGGGGGGGGGGGGGGGGGCGGTGCGGTGCGGCTATGCCCGGTTGCGACCCGGTGGTGACGTCACACCAGAGCCACCTGAGCCGGTGACGTCACCAACCGCCCCGTGACATCATCGCACTCCCCTTTCCTCTTCCCACCCCCCCGTTCTCGCTATGCAAACGCTCCCCCCGGGACAGGGGGGGCCGGGGGGGCCCCGGGGACCAATAAAGGCTGTACAGCACCGACCCCCCCGCTCCGGTTGTCGTTCGGGAGCGGCGGCGGGGACACCGGGGGAGGGGACACCGGGGGGGAGGGACACTCCTGACGATGTGCGGACCCCCGGAATGCTCTGCGCGGTGATTTGGGGGGTCGCACATCCTTGAGGATCAGCCCGAGCCCCCCTGGGAGGTTATTTGGGGGGTGTCACCCCCTCCCCACGCCCGGAGCCCGGACACTCGCGGGTTAACCTCGGTGTTTCCCGCGCCACGCCCCCGCCACGCCCCCCCCACCCCCCGTGACGTCACGGCTCTACCGGGTCCGTTCGCCGCCCGCTGAACCCGAACGGTCCGGGAGGATCGGGGGGGCACCGGGGGGGGCGTCGGGAGTCACCCGGGGAGGGTCGGGGGTCAGCCGGAGGGGCCCTGGCGGCTGTGGTGGGGGCGTCCCTGCGGGGTTTGGGGGTGTTGGGGATCCCTCGGGGGGGCTCTTAGGGGAGCTGGGGGGGCAGGGGAGGTCTCTGGTGGTCTCTGGGGTGGATTTGGGCTCTCTGGGGGTGTAAATGGGGGATTTCTGGTTGGGGGGCATCTGGGGTCGGTCCCTGGGTGAGAATGGGGGGTTCCTGATCCTCCTGTGTGTCCCCCCCCACCTGGCAGCCCCCCATGGCGCTGCGTTTGGCCACCCCCCTGTTGCGCCTGGCCCGGAGCGGTGTCCGGTGGGGGGGCACCGGGACGCGCCCCACACACGGTGAGTGGAATGGGGGGCACGGGACCCCCGAACACATCCCCCCCGTCGGGATCCACAGCTACGAGGGGAGGGGGGACGTGGCGTGTCCCCGGTGCTGACCGACCCCCCCCCCTCCCCACCTCGGGGCTGTGGGTCCCCCCCCTGTGCAGCCGCCCCCCAGTTCGACTGGCAGGACGCGCTGGGGCTGGAGGGGCTGCTGAGCGCCGAGGAGCGGCTGCTGCGGGACACCACGCGCAAGTACTGCCAGGAGCGGCTGCTGCCCCGCGTGCTGCAGGCCAACCGCCACGAGGGTACCCCCAAAACAGCCCCCCGAAACACCCCCATACTGCCTGAGTCCCCCCCGGTACAGCCTGACCTCCCCGGTACAGCCTGAGCTCCCCTGGTACAGCCTGAGCCCCCCCGGTACAATCTGAGCCCCCCTGGTACAGCCTGAGCCCCCCTGGTACAGCCTGAGCCCCCCCCGGTACAGCCTGAGCCCCCCCGGTACAGCCTGAGCCCCTCCCGGTACTGCCTGACCTGTCCCCGGTACTGCCTGAGCCCCTCCTGGTACAGCCTGAGCCCCCTCCGGTATAGCCTGAGCCTCCAAAAGCCCCTCAAGCACATCCAGAAGCACCTGCTGGTGATCCCTGAGAGGGTACCCCAAAAACAGCCCCCCGAAACACTCCGATACAGCCTACACCCCTCCCCGGTACAGCCTGACCTGTCCCCGGTACTGCCTCAGCCCCCCCGGTACAGCCTGAGCCCCCAAAAGCCCCCCAAGCACATCCAGAAGCACCTGCTGAGGGTACCCCAACTCCCCCACCAGACGCCCCCCAATGTCCCCCCAAATCTGCCCGACCCCCCATTCACCCCTGAGCTCCCTCCTGTGCGGAAGAACGGGGAGTTTTGGTATCCCCAAAAGACCCCCGACCTCCCCCCACAAACTCCTTGGCTCCTCCAAATTCCTTCCAACATCCCCCCAAATCCTCTCCCCCACCTCCCATCCTGCAGAGGTGTGGGGGACCCCCAAATTCCCCCAGGGAGGGACTCAGCTCTTCACCCCCACTTTGCCCCCCCCAGTCTTTGACCGGGAGATCGTGACTGAACTGGGAGAACTGGGGCTGCTGGGCCCCACCATCCAAGGTGAAGGGGGGGGCATGGGGACCCCCGGGGGGGCAGTTTGAGGATGGAAGGGAGGGGGCTTGGGTGGTCAGGGATTCCTCTTGGGGCTCCTGAGGGGGTTATTGGGGGGCTCAGGGGGACACGGGTGGGGGACAACTCGGGGGGGGGCATTGGGGGTCAGGGATGGGGTTGGGGGGTCCTGTGGGGGCTCATGGGGGCTGTGGGGGGTTCTGAGTGAGTCTGGGGGTTCTCGGGGGGGCATTGGGGGTCAGGGATGGGGTTGGGGGGCTCTGTGGGGGCGGTTTCTGGGTGAGTCTGGGGGTTCTGAGGGGGGCATTGGGGGTCAGGGATGGGGTTGGGGGGCTCTGTGGGGGCTCATGGGGGCTGTGGGGGTTTCTGGGTGAGTCTGGGGGTTCTGAGGGGGGCATTGGGGGTCAGGGATAGGGTTGGGGGCCTCTGTGGGGGCAGTTTCTGGGTGACACTGGGGGTTCTGGGCGGGTGACGCTGTCCCCAAGGTGGGGCTGTGTGTCTGGGGAGGGTCCTTGAGGGGTCCTGGGTGACCCTGGGGGGGTCTCTGAGTGACCGTGGCTGACCCCTCGGGGTGGGGGTCTCCCCGCAGGGTACGGCTGTGCCGGCACCACCTCGGTGGGCTACGGGCTGGTGACGCGGGAGCTGGAGCGGGTGGACAGCAGCTACCGCTCCGTGCTCAGCGTCCAGTCCTCCCTGGTCATGTACCCCCTGTGGGCCTACGGGACCCCCGCCCAGCGCGAGCGCTTCCTGCCCCGCCTCGGTGAGACCCCCGGCATGGGGGGAGGTTTGGGGGTGGGGAGGGTTGTGTGGGGTGGAGGGGGCAGAGGAGGCGTTTTGGGGGTGTGGTGGAGGAGGAGTGGGGTCTGTCTGTGGGATGGATGGGGTGGGACACCCCCCTGACGCCCCCTCCCCAGCTCGGGGGGAGATCGTGGGGTGCTTCGGGCTGACGGAGCCCAACCACGGGAGCGACCCGGGGCGGATGGAGACGCGGGCACGGCACAACCCCAGCGCCAGCACCTACACCCTGCGCGGCTCCAAGACCTGGTGAGCCTCCAAATTGGGGTCAGGGGAGCGTGAGGGACCCTCAGAGCTCCCCCTTGAACCCCCCTCCCCAAACTCCCCAGGGCATGGGGGGACCCTCGGAGCTCCCCCTTGAACCCCCCTCCCCAAACTCCCCAGGACATGGGGGGACCCTCAGAGCTCCTCCTTGACCCTCCCTCCCCAAACTCCCCAGGACATGGGGGGACTCTCAGAGCTTCTCCTTGACCCCCCCTCCCCAAACTCCCCAGGACATGGGGGGACCCTCAGAGCTCCTCCTTGACCCCCCTGTCCCCAAACTCCCCAGGACATGGGGGGACCCTCAGAGCTCCTCCTTGACCCCCCCTCCCCAAACTCCCCAGGACATGGGGGGACCCTCAGAGCTCCTCCTTGACCCCCCCTCCCCAAACTCCCCAGGACATGGGGGGACCCTCAGAGCTCCTCCTTGACCCCCCCTCCCCAAACTCCCCAGGATCACCAATTCGCCCATAGCCGACCTGTGCGTGGTGTGGGCGAGGTGCGAGGAGGACGGGCGGGTCCGGGGCTTCCTGGTGGAGCGGGGGACCCCCGGGCTCAGCACTCCCAAGATCGAGGGCAAGTTCTCCCTGCGCGCCTCCACCACCGGGATGATCGTCCTGGATGACGTGGAGGTGCCCGAGGAGAACGTGCTGCCCAACGCCGAGGGGCTGGCGGTAAGGGGGGGGGATCCTGGCGAGGGTCCCAGTGGGGTTGGGGGTCCCGATGACACCCCCTTGTCCCCCAGGGTCCCTTTGGCTGCCTGACCCAGGCGCGGTACGGCATCGCCTGGGGCGCGCTGGGCGCCGCCGAGGCCTGTCTGGAGACTGTGCGGCAATACGTGCTCGACAGGTAACGGGGTAGGGGGCTGGGGGCGTTTTGGGGAGGGGGTCCCACCGCCCCTCAACCCCCCCAAACCTCACTGCTCCCTTCTCCTGTCCCGCAGGAAGCAGTTTGGGGGCCCGCTGGCCCGGAACCAGCTGGTGCAGAAGAAGCTGGCGGACATGGTGACGGAGATCACGCTGGGGCTCCACGCCTGCCTGCGCCTGGGCCGCCTCAAGGACGAGGGCAGGTGGGTGGCACTGTCCCCAGGGGGGTGGCACTGTCCCCGGGGGGCGGTCCTGGAGGGGGTCAGCGTGTCCCCGTGCGTGTCCCCGCAGGGCTGCCCCTGAGATGGTGTCGATGCTGAAGCGGAACTCGTGCGGGAAAGCGCTGGGCATCGCCAGGGACGCGCGGGACATGCTGGGGGGCAACGGGATCTGCGACGAGTTCCACGTCATCCGGCACCTCATGAACCTCGAGGCCGTCAACACCTACGAGGGTACGGCGGGGAGGGGGACTGGGGGGGGGTCCCCGAGGGGCTCAGGGGGTTTTACTGAGGCGTGGTGGTCGCCGCAGGTACCCACGACATCCACGCGCTGATCCTGGGCCGCGCCATCACCGGCATCCAGGCCTTCGCCCCGGCCAAGGGGACGTAGCGGGGACACAGCAGCACGGGCACGGCGGTGGCACTTGGTGGCACCCCTGGGGACAAGGTCTGCTCCTCGTGGGAAGGGATGTGAGGAGATGGCGGCGCTGACCGGACCCAGGTGTCCCCAGAAGGGATCCAGTGGCACTGATGGGACTTGGTGTCACCAGCCAAACCTCGTGTCACCAGCGGGACTCGGTGTCACCCCAACCAAACCTGGTGTCACCGAGCACATCTTGTGTCATTGATGGGACCCGGTGCCACCGACCAAACCTCCTGTCACCAACGGGACTCGGTGTCACCGACAGGATTTGGTGTCACTCAGGAGACCTCACTGGTGCTGGGCCCTGTGTCCGGTGCCATCCCGGTGCCTTCGCCATCCCCGTGGCCAATAAACGGTGGGACAGCCCCCTCCATGCCAGCCTTGCTCGTCAGCCTTAATTAACCTGCTAATTAACCTGCCAGGACCCAGCTCTGCCCTCGGGGCGGGTCCCAGCCCCGCCACATCCAGCTTTTGGGTCAGCCTCAGCCCTTTATTTCTTCCAACCACCAACAGCAACAGCAACAGCAAAGCCCTGTGGGGC
This sequence comes from Phylloscopus trochilus trochilus, assembly GCA_016584745.2. Lineage (NCBI taxonomy): Eukaryota > Metazoa > Chordata > Aves > Passeriformes > Phylloscopidae > Phylloscopus > Phylloscopus trochilus. The sequence continues at coordinate 17,051 of WQNJ02000292.1, read as the reverse complement.
CAAAATCCCCCTTTGGCTCGGCACAGCCGGGCGGGCCCGTGGGTTTGGGGGGGTCTTTGGGCTTGGGAGGGGATCCCGCTCAGGTTTGGGGGTGTCCTCAGGCCTCGGGCTGCAGACAGAGGTCCCGATAAGCCGCCTCCACGGTGCAGCAGATGTGGCGCAGCTCCGCCAGCACCTCCTCCACGCTCTCCATCACCTCGGTCAGCGCCTGCAGCCGCTCCTGGATCAGCTCGTTGTGAAAGCCGTAGAGGCGGAAGAGCCTCTCCTCCAGCTGCTCCGCCAGCTCCGAGACCTGCCCGAGCGGGGCTACGGCTCGTCCCGGCGCTGGCACGACCGCCGTCCCCGGGGCCGGGGGAGGCAGCTGCGTCCGCCCGCGCTGGCACCGCTCCCGGCCTGGCCCGGCCGCCGCCAGCTGCGCCCCGGTAGCCGCAGCGCCGGTCGCGGTGGCCACCGAACGCCGGGTCAGAGCGGGCCGCAGCTGCCAGGCCGGGCCGCCATCTGCGCGGGGGGCCTGGGGACCCCCCCCCGGCTGCGGAGATATCGGCGGGAGTGAAGTCCGGCGCGAGGGCAGCGTGGGGACAAGGGGGGAGACATCAGGGGGACATCGCGGGGCCGCTGGAAGCGGGGCCTGAGGCAGCTGCCGCCGCCCCCGCGGGGGCTCGGGGGGCTCCCCTTGGCCGGGCTCCGCAGCTGCCTCCCCGCCGAGCCGGGCTCTGCCTGCCTGCTCCCGCCAAGCCGGGCGGAATAACGCGATTCCCTGTGCCCCGGGGGGGGAAAGGGAGGGGACCCCCGCAGCCCCCACCCCTCCGGGCTTTTACCTTCTGCAGGACGCTTTCCCTGAAGTCGCTCAGCATCTTGTGGTCTTCCTTGCGGCCGTCGTTGATGCGGCTGAAGACGTCCTGCGCCTGCTGCTGCAGCCGCTCCACGGTGGCGTCCAGCGAGGCGAAGTAGGCGGACGAGCAGGGACCCAGCGCCGGCTCCGGGCACGGTCTCGGCCGGGATACGGGAGCCTCCGTCAGTGCGAGGGGAGGGGGACATCCCATGGAGCCCACGGGGACAGAGACCCCCCCATCAGGGCCATGGATGGCACAGGGACAGGGACCCCCCTGTGAGGGATACGGATCCCACGGGGACAGGGTGAGGGACACCCCCGTCCCACCACGGGAGTGGATTACAGAGTGACTGGCTCTGCACCGTTAATTGAGAATTACCCTCTAATTAACGTTATGACTCGTGCTGACAGGTGTGTCCACCCGCACCGCCCGGGCATCCCCTCCGGTTCTTTTTTCACCACTTTCATTTAAAATCGCGGCGCAGGGTGAAGGTGAAGGCGGTACCTGTCCGGCTCCTTGCCGGGGGCCTCGTCCCCACCCAGCTCCCCCGGGAAGGCGCCGTCGCCCGCTGCCGCCTCCGGCTCGGGACCCTCGGGCTCCTCCCGCGACATCCTTGGCACCGGGGGGCTGCAGGGGAAGGACCCCCGGGTTGGGGCCGGTACAGCCCAAGGACCGGCCCTGGCGAGGGTCCCGGCGTGGCTTGGGGGCACTAGGCCCGGCTCGGACCGGGGTCCTGCTGGGTCCCGGGGTTAGGTTAAGGGCACTAAGCCCAGCTCGGGTCGGGGAACCGGGGTAGTGTCGGGTGCCGGGGGTGGGTTGGGGGCACGGGCCGCGATCGAGGGGAGCCATACCCGGGACGCCTCAGCCGCCCCTCACCACAGCGCCCTCACGGGGAGCCTGATGGGCGGGCACCTCCGCTGCCCAATCAGCGCCCGCTCTTCACACCCCGGCGCTGCTGATTGGAGCCTTTAGGGAGATCAGGGGATGATTGACACCTGCGCGGACCAATGGTCGGCCAGAAAGAGGCAGCGGCGGGAAAGGCAGAAGAGCCGGAGGGTCCCGGGAGGGTCTCGGGGGTCCCGGGAGGGCCTCGACTTCCCCAGCGCCGTGCGAGGCCATGAGGTGATGACCAACTCTCTCCAAGCGCCGCCCCACCCGTGTTCCCTTCCCCAGCACACACACAGGCACCACAAACACGGAGCTTTATTAAGGGCGGGGACCCCCGGGGGACGGGACCCCTCCCCAAAAGGAGGAAGACCCCCGGGAGTGTGGCAGGGGTCACACGTCCAGGCGGCACATGGGGCTGTCGTAGACCATCTGCAGGTTGACGCGGTGCCCCATGAGCTCCCGGATGTTCTTGATGCCGTATTTGATCATGGTGGGTCTGGGGGAGAGGGGATGGGGGTGGAGGGGTCAGTGGGTGGGGGGAGGTGGGAATGGGGTCACAGTGGGGGCCCCCCGAGGTGACCCCCACTCACCGCTCCAGCGAGAGCCCCCAGGCGATGACCGAGACGTTCTCGGGGAGCCCCATGGGCAGCAGCAGCTCGGGGCGGAAGACCCCCGAGTTTCCCACCTCCACCCACTTCTTCAGCCCTGGGGGGAGGGGGTGTGAGGAGGGGGTTAACGAGGGTGAGATGGGGAGACCCCCCCCCCCCATATCAGAACCCGATATGCTCCCCCCACCAAGGTCAGGCTGACCCCCACCACCAGACCTCCAGCTACAAGAGGAGCCCCCCAAAACCCTCCCACTCTAAATGGGGGACCCCCATAGACCTCCCCCCATATCAGAACCTGACTGATCCCCCCCCAGATTCCCATGCTCCAAATAGGGGACCCCCACAGACCACCCCCCCATATCAGAACCTGATTGACCCCTCCTCCCTCAAGGTCAGGCTGACCCCCACTCCCAGACCCCCAGCTATAAGGGGAGCCCCCCAAGACCCCCCTGCTCCAAACAGGGGACCCCCATAGACCCCTCCCCATATCAGAACCTGACTGACCCCTCCTCCCTCAAGGTCAGCTTGACCCCCACTCCCAGACCCCCAGCTATAAGAGGAGCCCCCCAAGACCACCCTGCTCCAAATAGGGGACCCCCATAGACCTCCCCCCATATCAGAACCTGACTGATCCCCGCCCGCCCCCAGACCCCCAGCTCCAAGAGGAGCCCCCCAAAACCCTCCCGCTCTAAATGGGAGACCCCCATAGACCCCTCCCCATATCAGAACCTGACTGATCCCTCTGCCCAGACCCCCAGCTACAAGAAAAGCCCCCCAAGACCCCCCTGCTCTAAACAGGGGACCCCCAGGACCCCCCCTCACCCTCATGGTAGCTGAACACCTCCATGCTGGGCTCCGTGTAGGGGTTGTAGGCGGGTTTGAAACGCAGCTGGGAGATTCCTGGGGGGCACACGGGGAGGGATCAGGGGGGGTCAGAAAGGTTCAGGGGGCCCCCCCAGGTGCCCCCCACCCCTCCTTGTACCCAGCTTGGTGAAGAACTGCCGGAGGGTGCCCATCAGGTGGCCCAGGGTGAGGCCCCGGTCGGCCACCACGCCCTCCACCTGGTGGAACTCGGCCAGGTGCGTGGCGTCCAGGCTCTCGTTGCGGAACACGCGGTCGATGGAGAAATATTTCACCGGGGTGAACTTCTCCTGGGAGGGGAAACACACGGATGGGACCCCCAGGCTCTCCCAAAATTCCCATAAATTTGCTCCGAGCTTCCTGAGCTCCTCCTCTGCAAAACAATGCTGAGCCTCCTAAAGCGCTCTGACCACCCCAAATCCCACAGAGAGACCCCAAACCCACCAATCCTCCCAAAAAACTTTCTCTTTCCCCTCGTGGCTATAATCCCCTAGACCCTGGCAAGGGCCTCAAAGCACTCAGGCTTCCCCAAAGCCCCCGGACCCCCCAAAAAACCCCCAGACCCCCCAAAAAACCCCCAGACCCCCCCCAAGCCCTCGGACCCCCCCCAAAACCCCCAGACCTCCCCAAAGTCCCCGGACCTCCCAAAACCCCCAGACTCCCCAAATGCCCCTGGAACCCCCCAAAGTCCCCAGACCTCCCCAAAACTCCCAGACCCCCCAAAACCCCTGGATCCCCCCAAAACCCCCGGATCCCCCCAAAGTCCCGAGACTCCCCCAAAGCCCTCAGGCCTCCCCAAAACCCCCAGATTCCCCCAAAACTCCCAGACCCCTCCAAAACCCCTGGATCCCCCCAAAACCCCAGGACCTCCCCAAAACCCCCAGACTCCCCCAAAACTCCCAGACCCCTCCAAAACCCACAGAACCCCCAAAACCCACGGATCCACTCAAAACCCCCAGACCCCCCCAAAGCCCCCAGAACCCCCAAAACCCCCGGATCCCACCAAAACCCCCAGACCCCCCCAAAGCCCCCAGACCCCCCCAAAACCCCTGGAACCCCCCAAAGTCCCCAGACCTCCCCAAAACCCCCAGAACCCCCAAAACTCCCAGACCCCCCAAAACCCCTGGATCCCCCCAAAACCCCCGGATCCCCCCAAAGCCCCCAGACCCCCCCAAAACTCCTGGATCCCCCCAAAACCCCAGGACCTCCCCAAAGCCCCCATACCCCCCCAAAAACCCCCAGACCTGCCGTGCCAGCTGGAACAGGGCGCGGGCACTGGCTGATGTGGTGTGAGTCCTCAGCAGGTTCTTCCGAGCCTCCTCCACCTTCCATTCGTACCTGTACCTGGTGGGGGGGGCCACAAAAAGGGGGGGTTCAGGGGGGTGGGGGACACACAGGGGACCCCCCTGAATCGGCCCCTCCCCGGGGTCGGGGTCTCACCCCTGTGAGCCGTATCCTCCCTGCGAGTGAACCTTCTTCACCTTGGAGGAGTAGCCTGGGGGCAACTGGGGGGCTTCGGCGGGGTCTGAGGGGGGGGCAGAAAGGTGAGGGGGGTGGTCCCAGAGGGGTTTGAGGGGGCTCAGAGGGGTTTAGGGGGCGGCAGGGTTTGGGGAGGGTCGGAGGGATTTTGGAGGTCAGAGGGGTGTGGGGTGGGCACTAAAGGGTGAGGGGGGCTGTGGGGGGTTCAGAGGGGTCCTGAGGGGGGTCAGGGGGGTTGGGGGGGGTTCAGAAGGGTCCCAAGGCGGGTCAGGGGGCTGTGGGGTGGGCACTAAAGGGTCAGGGGGGACTGTGGGGGGGTTCAGAAGGGTCCCAAGGGGGGTCAGAGGGCTGGGGGGGGTTCAGGAGGGTCCTGAGGGGGGTGGGGGTGGGGTTCAGAGGGGTCCTGAGGGGGCTCAGAGGGGTCCTGAGTGGGCTGTGGGGTTGGCCCTAAAGGGTCAGGGGGGACTGTGGGGGGGTTCGGGGGGTCTGTGGGGTGGGCACTAAAGGGTCAGGGGGCTGTGGGGGGGTTCAGAAGGATCCCAAGGGGGGTCAGGAGGCTGTGGGGTGGGCATTAAAGGGTCAGGGGGCTGTGGGGGGGTTCAGAGGGGTCCTGAGTGGGCTGTGGGGTGGGCACTAAAGGGTCAGGGGGGTCTGTGGAGTGGGCACTAAAGGGTCAGGGGGCTGTGAGGGGGTTCAGAGGGGTCCTGAGTGGGCTGTGGGGTGGGCACTAAAGGGTCAGGGGGCTGTGAGGGGGTTCAGAGGGGTCCTGAGTGGGCTGTGGGGTTGGCCCTAAAGGGTCAGGGGGCTGTGGGAAGATTCAGAGGGGGCTGTGGGGTGGGCACTGAAGGGTCAGGGGGGCTGTGGGGGGGTTCGGGGGGGCTGTGGGGTGGGCACTAAAGGGTCAGGGGGCTATGGGGGGGTTCAGAGGGGTCCCGAGGGAGCTGTGGGGTCGGCACTAAAGGGTCAGGGGGGGCCTGTGGGAGGGTCCCGAGGGGGCTGTGGGGTGGGCACTAAAGGGTCAGGGGGCTGTGGGGGGGTTCAGAAGGGTTCTGAGCGGGTTCAGGGGGCTGTGGGGTGGGCACTGAAGGGTCAGGGGGTCTGTGGGGGGGTTCAGAAGGATCCCAAAGGGGGGGTCAGCAGCATCCCCGTGCCCCCCCAGCCCCCCCAGCACCCACCCAGCAGGAAGAAGGTGTCGTGCTGGTCGCGGGCCGGGTGCTGCTGGGGCTGGAAGAGCGCGTCGAAGTTCCAGAAGGAGCTCTCCACGAAGTTATCCGTGGGCATCTCCGTGAACCTGGGGGTGAGGGACAAACACAGCACACAGAGAAATGACACCCACACCCTGAGGTGGCCAAGGCAGGAAATTAGAGGCTTATTTAAAAATTTTAACGTTTAGAGAATTCCCGCAGTGACCGTGGATCGGAGGAAGAAAAATCTTCCTCTTCAACCACACTGGGCAAGCCAACAGCCCATCAGCAGTCTCCTCCTTATGAGAAGAGTGTAAATATTCTTACACTCTGAGATGTTTAAGGCAGAAAAAATGAGATTTATTTACAGATTTTAACATTTATAGAATTCCAGCAGTGACCGTGGATCGGAGGAAGAAAAATCTTCCTCTTCAACCACACTGGGCAAGCCAAGAGTCCATCATCCTCCTCCTTATGAGAAGAGTGTAAACGTGATTAGATGGTTACAACAATAAGAAAATTATTGTTTGATGTGAATATATTTATAAATGCATTGTTTTATGTATATAGAGAGTTATATATAACAACATTTACATATTGTTATTTACATACAGTTATGTGTCTATATATTGTTATATGTGTAACAGTATTTACGTATTGTCATATATATTGTTATATGTATATACAAATTATTGTACAGATAACAATAACATATACATTATCTATATATATCTTTATATAATATACGGGTATATGTAGATAATATGTATTTACAATATTGTATATTTATTGTAAATATATATTTATATAAATATATATTTGTATATATTGTAAATATATATTTACAATACATATTGTTATATGTATATACGTATTGTTATATATATACAACAATTTTTAAACACCTAGATATACATATACATATTGTTATAATACCCACAATAATATTTACATTGTCATATATATTGTTACATATATATGTCTATCTTTGTATAAATTTGAATAACAATATTTCCATATTGCTATACGTAAAATCGCATCTGACTCCATTGCAGGACCTCCCCAAAAGCCCCAGACCTCCAAAACACCCTGGATTCCCCCAAAACCTCCAGGACCCCCAAAAGACCCTGGACTCCCCCAAAACCCCCAGACCCCCCAAAAATCTCCAGACCCCCCAAAAACCCCTAGACCTCCAAAACACCCCAAACTCCCCTAAAGCCCCCAGAACCCCCCAAAGCCCCAGGACCTCCCCAAAATCCCCACAGTTTGCAAAAAGCAAACCACAGAAAGCTGAAACAGAATTTCAGAAAAAAAACTTCTTCAAGAGACAGAGGAGAACAGCAAAAACCCCCCAAACAACACCTGGGGTGGGGAGGGGATGGAAAGAGCCCCCTGCCCCCTTCCCCTGAGCCCCCTGAGCCCCTCCCCTGAGCCCCCCCGAGCCCCCCAGCCCCGCTCACCCCATCTCCAGGAAGATCTGGCGCAGCTCCGAGCGCACCTTGAGCAGCGGGTGCAGGTGGCCGCAGGCCGGGGGCAGCCCCAGCGAGGAGAAGTTGTAGGGTTTGAAGGGCAGGCGGCGCCAGGAGCCTCTGCAGGAGGGGTCAGGGGGGGTCAAGAGGACAAGGGGGTCAAGGGGGGTCAAGGGGGTGAGGGGGTCCAAGGGATCGAGGGGTCAGGGGAGTCAGAAGGGTCAGGAAGGTTGGGAAGGGGTCAGGAGGTTCAGGGGGTCCAGGGGGGTCAGGGAGGCAAGGGGTGAGGGGGGGTCAGGGGGGTAAAGGGGGTCAAGGGGGTGAGGGGGGTCAAGGGGTCAGGGAGTCCAGGGGGTCATGGAGGTCAGGGGGGTTCAGGAGGGTCAGGGAGGTTGGGAAGGGGTCAGGAGGTTCAGGGGGTCCAGGGGGGTCAGGGAGGCAAGGGGTGAGGGGGGGTCAGGGGGGGTAAAGGGAGTCCAGGGGGTCATGGAGGTCAGGGGGGTTCAGGAGGGTCAGGGAGGTTGGGGAGGGGTCAGGAGGTTCAGGGGGTTCAAGGAGGTCAGGGAGGTCAAGGGGTGAGGGGGGGTCAAGGGGGGGTCAAGGGGGTCCAGGGGGTTCACAGGGGTCAAGGGGTCAAGGGGGTGAGGAGGGTCAAAGGGATTGAGGGGTCAGGGGAGTCAGAAGGGTCAGGGAGGTTGGGGAGGGGTCAGGAGGTTCAGGGGGTCCAGGGGGTCAGGGAGGCAAGGGGGGTTCAAGGGGGTCAGGGAGGCAAGGGGTGAGGAGGGGTCAGGGGGGTAAAGGGGGTCCAGGGGGTTCACAGGGGTCAAGAGGTCAAGGGGGTGAGGAGGGTCAAAGGGATTGAGGGGTCAGGGGAGTCAGAAGGGTCAGGGAGGTTGGGGAGGGGTCAGGAGGTTCAGGGGGTCCAGGGGGTCAGGGAGGCAAGGGGTGAGGGGGGGTCAAGGGGTCAGGGAGGTCAGGAGGGTCAGGGGGGTGAGGGAGGTCAGGGGAGTTCAAGGGGGTCAGGGGGGTCAAGGGGGTCAGGGAAGGGTCAGGGGGGTCAGGCCGAGGCCACGGAGGGTCCGGGGGGGGTCAGGGGGGGTCAGGCCGAGGCCACGGCAGGTCCTGGGGGGGTCAGGGGGGGGTCAGGCCAAGGCCATGGAGGGTCAGGGAGGGGTCAGACCAAGGCCAGGGAGGGTCAGGGGGGGTCCGGGGGGGGTCAGACCGAGACCAGGGAGGGTCCAGGGGGGGTCGGGGGGGGGTCAGGCCAAGGCCACGGAGGGTCCCAGGGGAGTTGGGGGGTCAGGGAGGTCAAAGGGGTCAGGCCGAGGCCAGGGAGGGTCCCAGGGGTGTCAGACTGAGGCCAGGGAGGGTCTGGGGGGGTCAGGGGGGGTTCAGGGGGGGTCAGGGAGGGTCAGGGGGGGTCAGGGGGGTCAGACCAAGGCCAGGGAGGGTCTGGGGGGGGTCAGGGAGGGGTCAGGCCGAGGCCAGGCAGGGTCGGGGGGGGTCAGGGAGGGGTCAGGCCAAGGCCAGGGCGGGTTGGGGGGGCTCTGGGGGGGCCAGACCGAGGCCATGGCAGGTCCTGGGGGGGTCGGGGGGGTCGGGGAGGGTCCGGGGGGGTCAGACCGAGGCCAGGGAGGGTCTGGGGGGGTCAGGGGGGTCAGGGAGGGTCCGGGGGGGCTCAGGGGGGTGGCTGGGCACGCACGTGGCGATCATCTCGGGGGTCAGCTCGGTCTCCGGCCGCGCCACGGCCGTGCTGAAGGCGCTGCCCTTGCGGATCCAGTAGGACTTGAGGGTCCTGGAAGGGGTGGGGGGCAGAGAGGAACCAGTCAGATCCCCTAATCCTTCCTTAATTGCTTTAATTAGAGCCAATTGCTGAATTTTAAATTCGTGGCCCTTCAAGAAGTAGAAAAAAAAATTATTTCTTTATTTATTTATAAATTTTTTAAATTTATTTTTTTAGATTAATTTAAATTTGTGGCCCTTCAAGGAGTAGAAAAACCAGAAAAGGGGAAAAAAAAGTTTTATTTATTTATAATTTTTTATTTATTTCTTTGAATTAATTTAATTTATAATTCGTGGCCCTTCAAGAAGTAGAGAGTCCAGAAAAGGCGAAAAAAATTACTTATTTATTTATTTTTAAATTTTTTTTGATTAATTTACTTTTAAATTCGTGGCCCTCCAAGGAGTAGAAGAACAAGAAAAGGGAAAAAAAATATTTATTTATAATTTTTTATTTATTTCTTTGAATTAATTTAATTTTAAATTTGTGGCCCTTCAAGGATTTAGAAAGACTAGAAAAGCAAAAAAAATTACTTACTCATTTATTTATTTGTATTTTTTTTAATTTTTTTTTTGGATTAATTTAATTTCAATTCGTGGCCCTTCAAGGGATAGAAGGACCAGAGGAAAAAAAGATATTTATTTATTTATAAATTTTTTTATTAATTTTTTTTGATTAATTTAAATTTATGGCCCTTCAAGGGGTAGAAGGACGAGAAAAATTGAAAAGTTGGGTATTCCCAGTCTAACAAAAAGGTAACAAAAAAATATGGAAAATAAAACCTGACAAATTAATGACCAACAAAAGGCTGATTAATGACTGGAATTATACAATTCACAGCCCATAAACACGAATTTCTTTATTTTGCCCCATACACACTTTAAGGCTGGGGCCTGAAATTTAAATTAAATTATATTATATTTAAATTAAATTATGTTATATTTAATTAAATTAATATTATATTATATTATATTATATTATATTATATTAAATTACATTATATTATATTTATTTTATTTAAATACATATAATAAGTCAAATATAATTTAAATTTATGGTAACAAAATGGTATGGAAAATAAAAATAAATTAACCGAAGGTTAATTAACGACTGGAATTATACAATTTAGAGCCGAGAAATCTGAATTTCTTTGTTTTACCCCACTCACACTTTAAGGCTGGGGCCTGAAAATTAAATTAAATTATATTACATTTAAATTAAATTACATATAAAATAAATATACAAATACATATAATAATTAATGACCAACAGAAGGCTAATTAACAACTGGAATTATGCAATTTAAAGCCGATAAATACAAATTTCTTTCTTTTACCCCACTCACACTTTAAGGCTGGGGCCTGAAAATTAAATTAAATTACATTTAAATTAAATTAAATTACATATAAAACAAATATACAAATACATATAATAATTAATGACCAACAGAAGGTTAGTTAACGACTGGAATTATACAATTTAGAGCCGATAAATCTGAATTTCTCTGTTTTACCCCACTCACACTTTAAGGCTGGGGCCTGAAATTTAAATTCAATTATATTATATTTAAATTAAATTATGTTACATTTAAATTAAACTAAATTATATTTAAAATAAATATATAAATACGTATAACAAATTAAACATAATTTAAATTCATGGTAACAAAATGGTATGGAAAATAAAAATAAATTAGCAGAAGGTTAATTAACAACTGGAATTATGCAATTTAGAGCCGATAAATACAAATTTCTTTCTTTTACCCCACTCACACTTTAAGGCTGGGGCCTGAAAATTAAATTTAATTATATTACATTTAAATGAAATCAAATTACATATAGAACAAATATACAAATACATATAATAATTAATGACCAACAGAAGGCTAATTAACGACTGGAATTATACAATTTAGAGCCGATAAATACAAATTTCTTTGTTTTACCCCACTCACACTTTAAGGCTGCGGCCTGAAAATTAAATTAAATTATATTACATTTAAATTTACAAATACATATAATAATTAATGACCAACAGAAGGCTAATTAACGACTGGAATTATACAATTTGAAGGTGATAAATCTGAATTTCTCTGTTTTACCCCACTCACACTTTAAGGCTGGGGGCTGAAAATTAAATTAAATTATATTACATTTAAATTAAATTACATATAAAATAAATATACAAATACATATAACAATTAATGACCAACAGAAGGCTAATTAATGACTGGAATTATACAATTTGAAGGTGATAAATCTGAATTTCTTTCTTTTACCCCACTCACACTTCCAGGAGCAGCTTCCTCCTCTTGAGCTCGGCGCGGTCCCGCTCGGGCAGCGCCGGGGCCCCGCCCGCCCTCACCTGGCCCAGGTGCTCCTGCACCGTGTCCTGCACCGAGGGCACCTGGGGGGGGGAGGGGGGGGGATGGGACCCTCTGCACCCCTCCTGACCCCGGGGGGGGCCAGCAGACCCCTCCCCAAACAGCCCCCGATTCTCAGGGACCCCCCGTTTGTCCCCTGCCCAAGGGGAATCTGAATTTCTGGAGACCCCCAGAGCGCTCCTGGGACCCCCGGGACCCCTTCCCGGGACCCCCATGACCCCTTCCCGGGACACCCCCCGGCTCCTGGAGACCCCCGGGACCCCTCCGGGACCCCCAGACCCCCTCCCCAGGACATTTCTGTTCATGAAGACCCCCGTGCTCCCTTCCCGGGACCCCGCCCGGGGACACTCCCGCTTCCCGGAGACCCCCTGCATCCCTCCCCGGGACACTCCCACTTCCCGGGGACCCCCGTTCGTCCCTCCCGGGACGTTTCTGCCTCCCGGGACCCCCGTTTGTCCCCTCCCCGAGGGGAATCTGAATCCTTGGAGATCCCCAAACGCCCACCCCCGGAGCGCTCCTGGTTTCCAGAGACCCCCGGGACCCCTTCCCGGGACATTTCCTCCTCCCCGGGACCCCCGTGCATCCCTCCCCGGGACATTTCCACCTCCCGGGGATCCCCGAGCCCCCTTCCCGGGACACTCCCGCTTCCCGGGGACCCCCGTGCTCCCTTTCCGGGACTCCCGGGACCCCTCCCAGGGACATTTCCTCCTCCCAGGGACCCCTCTGCATCCCTCCCCGGGACACTCCCGCCTCCCGGAGACCTCCGTGATCCCTCCCGGGACCCCCAGACCCTCTCCCCGGGACATTTCTGCCTCCCGGGCATCCCCGCGCCCCCTTCCCGGGACCCCCTCGGGGACACTCCCTCTTCCCGGGGACCCCCGTTCATCCCTCCCGGGACATTTCTGCCTCCCGGGACCCCCCGTTCGCCCCCTCCCCGAGGGGAATCTGAATCCCTGGAGATCCCCAAACGCCCACCCCCGGAGCGCTCCTGGTTTCCAGAGACCCCCGCACCCCCTTCCCGGGACACTCCCGCTTCCCGGAGACCTCCGTGACCCCTCTCGGGACCCCCAGACCCCCTCCCCGGGACGTTTCTGCCTCCCGGGGATCCCTGCACCCCCTTCCCCGGACACCCCCGCCTCCTGGAGACCCCCGGGACCCCTTCCCGGGACCGCCGGGACCCCTCTCCGGGACCCTCCCGCCTCCCGGAGACCCCCGGGACCCCTCCCGGGACATTTCCTCCTCCCAGGGACCCCCCTCCATCCCTCCCGGGACCCCCGTGCCCCCTCCCCGGGACATTTCTGCCTCCCGGGGATCCCCGCGCTCCCTCCCCGAGGGGAATCTGAAACCCTGGAGACCCCCAAACGCCAACCCCCGGAGCGCTCCTGGCTTCCAGAGACCCCCGGGACCCCTTCCCGGGACATTCCCGCTTCCCGGGGACCCCCGTGCTCCCTTTCCGGGACCCCCAGACCCCTTACCCGGGACGTTTCTGCCTCCCGGGGATCCCCGAGCCCCCTTCCCGGGACACTCCCGCTTCCCGGGGACCCCCGTGCTCCCTTTCCGAGACCCCCGGGACCCCTCCCCGGGACATTTCTGCCTCCGGGGACCCCTCGTGAATCTCTCCCGGGACACTCCCGCTTCCCGGGGACCCCCGTTCATCCCTCCCGGGACCCCCGTTCGTCCCCTTCCCGAGGGGAATCTGAATCCTTGGAGATCCCCAAACGCCCACCCCCGGAGCGCTCCTGGTTTCCAGGGACCCCTGGGACCCCTTCCCGGGACATTTCCTCCTCCCGGTGATCTCCGTGCATCCCTCCCGGGACACTCCCGCTCCCCGGGGACCCCCGCCCGTCCCCCCCCGGGCCACTCACGGAGCGCAGCACGCGGGGACCACCGGGCGCTGCTTTATCCAGTCGCACCCATTTGTTGGCCATGGCTTTGCTGAAGCCCAAAGAGCCCCCGGGCAGCTTCTGCGGGGGACACAGCGGCCGTGAGGGACGCGTGGCTCGCCCCCGGTTCCCTCCCGAGCGCTCTCCGGTGCCCCCCGCCCCCGGTACCCACCATGGCCTCGGCCTGCGGCAGCCCCTCCTCGGGGAGGCTCCGGAACAGCCGCACCTCGGGGCTGCCGTCCCGCAGCACCTCCTCGCCCTCGGGGCTCAGCTCCCATCGCGTGGCCGTGCGCGCCTCCGCCTCGATCACCTGCACCGGCACCGGAATCAGCACCGCCAGCGGCGCCCGGGGGCTCCCCCGCGCCCCGGCCCCGGCACCCGCACCTCGCCCAGCGCCTGGAGGCTCTTGACAGCGCCTACGAGCGTCTGATGGTCGACACCGAACTCGGCGGCGGCCTCGACGCTGCAGAGCCCGCCGGAAGCCCCGGCCCGGTCCAGCCGCTCCAGGAGCCGCTCCGCCACGCTCGGCGCCATGGCCGGAAGAGAGCCCGGGCCCCGCCGGAAGTGATCCCGGGCCTGCCGGAAGTGCCGCTGCAGCAGCGGGAAGAGGGTGTGGCGGCTCCGCCATCTTGGGTGTGGCGCGGGCCCCGTGCTGAGGGCGGCGGGCGCCATATTGAGCGTGGCGGGGGGGCACAGGTGGCTTCAAGGGGGCGCCGTGACGTCACGAGGCTGCACCATGACGTCATGAGGCGCCAAGCGGCTCCACCACGGACGCCAGCGGGCTGATACGGCCCAGAGCTTCCTTAGAGCAGCCCCCGGCCTGGGTTCGCCTTCCTTGCGTTCACACCTGCTGTGACATAGCTTAATCAATGACATCATCGCTGTGTCACGGCGCTACATGAAGGTGAAGGCGAGCAGGAGACTCTCCCTTCCCGCGTGTCCGTGGCTCCCACCCCAAATTCCCAATTTCCCCTTGAATTTCCTCCTCCCTGCACACCCAGGCCTGCCCCTTTAAGAGTGCGCGCCCCCACGTGACCCCGGGCGCGAGGCGGGGGGCGGGGGGGGCGTCTCCCTCCGAACGCGTGGTCGCTCCTCATTGGCCGCCGCGCTCAGCCAATGGAAAGCGGCCATCTGGGACGCCAACGTTCGGGGGTGCCGTCGCCGCCGGCCGGCGGGCGAGCGGCCAATGGGAGAGAGCCGCGCGCGGGCTCGGGCCAATGGCAGGGCGGCGGAGGCAGGGCGAGGGGCGGCGGGAGTATAAAACGCAGCGGCACCTCCTCCCCCCTCCGCAGTGCCGGGCGGCGCCGGCCGGGACGGACGGAGCGAGTGTGCCTTGACCCTCCGCCATGAGCCCCCTCAGCGTCCTCGGCCCCGTCCTGTTCGGAGCCCTCCTGGCGGCCGCAGGCCCCACCCAGTTCTTCCGCGAGGAGTTCGGGGATGGAGGTGAGGGAGGGGCCGGGGCGGGGGTCCCTGAGGGCGGGGCCTGAGGGGGGGCCTCTGAGGGGAAGGGGTTGGGGGGGCGGTGCCTGAAGAGGCTGGGGGGGAGTCTGAGGGGAGGCAGGAAGGTGGTGGGAGGACCCTCTTGTGTTTTGTGAAAGGGGAGAATGGAGGGAGCACCCCGTCCTTTTCTGAGGGGAGAATGAGGGTGTCCTCCTGTGATTTGTGAGGGGAGAGAATGTGAGGAGCCCCTGTGACTCCTGAGGAGAGAAAGGCAGGCCCCGCTTGTGTTCTGTGAGGGGAGAGAATTGAATGACCCTCTTGCGTTTTGTGAGGGGAAAACGGAGTGATCCTCTTGTCTTTTTAAAGAAAGAACGGAGGGATCTCTCTCTGTTCTGTGAGGGGAGAATGAGGGGATCTTCCTGTGATCTCTGAGGGGAAAAAAGGAGAGAATCTTCTTGTGTTCTGTGAGGGGAGAGAATGGGGAGCCTCCCTGTGCTCTCTGAGGTGACAGGGGCTGCAGGAGGCCGCTCCTCAGGTGTGGGGAGTGAGTGGGTGTCAGGACAGGGAGGATGAGGGTGCTGAGGTGTCTCCCTGGGCTGGGAAAGGTGGGGCACCAAAGGGACAGTGCAGGGGGACTCAGGGTCAGCCCTCGAGTAAAGCTGGGCAGGTAGAGCAGGTGAACAAGAAGGAAAAAAAGACAGGAAAAGAACGAAGAACAGGAAAAGGATTGCGAGGAGCACGGCACCCACGTGTAGAGAGCTTCACTTCCCCTGGACCCTTAAATCCCTCCAAGCCCTGAGCTCTTTGGGGGGGTTGCAGGAGGAGTTTGGGGTGGCCAGGCCTGGAGGATCCAAAACTCCTGACCCTCTCCCCTCACACACACACACAAACAGACGCCTGGAGCCGCCGGTGGGTGGAATCCAAACACCAAACCCGACTACGGGCGCTTCGTCCTCACCGCCGGCAAGTTCTACGGCGACGCCGAGAAGGACAAAGGTGAGCGGGGCGAGGTCAGATCTCGAGGGTTTGGGGGGTTGTGTTTTTTTGGGGAGGTTGTTTTTCCCTTCCTAACACCCCTAACATCCCTCAGGGATCCAGACCAGCCAGGACGCTCGGTTCTACGCCCTCTCCTCCCGCTTCGAGCCCTTCAGCAACCGCGACAAGACGCTGGTGGTGCAGTTCACGGTGAAGCACGAGCAGAACATCGACTGCGGCGGCGGCTACGTCAAGCTCTTCCCGGCCAGCCTCAACCAGGAGGACATGCACGGCGACTCCGAGTACAACATCATGTTCGGTGGGTGTCCCCTCACCTTTCCTTCCTCCTCTTCCTCCTCAGGGTGGTCTCAACATCCCCCTTTGCTCACTCTCTCTGTGTCCCACCCAAGGCCCCGATATCTGCGGCCCCGGCACCAAGAAGGTGCACGTGATCTTCAACTACAAAGGGAAGAACGTGTTGATCAATAAAGACATTCGCTGCAAGGTGGGTGCGATGGGGTTTTTTTTGGGGGTTTTTTTTTTGGGGAGGGGGGGTTTCCAGCCTTGCTGAACCACCTGTTTCCCCCACCAAGGATGATGAGTTCACCCACCTGTACACGCTGGTGGTGAGGCCGGACAACACCTACGAGGTGAAGATCGACAACGCCCGGGTGGAGTCGGGGAGCCTGGAGGAGGATTTGGATTTCCTGCCCCCAAAAAAGATCAAAGACCCCGAGGCCAAGAAACCCGACGACTGGGACGAGCGGGCCAAGATCGATGACCCCGAGGACACCAAACCTGAGGTGGGCAAAGGGGTGGGAGGGGGCGCTTTGGGGAGGGATTTGAGGGGGCTGGGGGAGCTCTGGGGGCTTTGTGGGAGAGCCTGGGAGTAACTTTGGGGTCTCCAGGAGCTTTTTGGGGGGGCTTGTAAAAAGCTTTTGGCAGGATTAGGGTGGAGATTGGGGTGACTCTGAGAGGGACTGAGCAAGGATTGGGGAATTGAGGGAGCTCAGAGAGATCTGTGACTCTGTCCTGGGGGGGCCACAGCAGCCCCCTGACCTTTGCTGACCACCCCCCCGCTGCTTTTTCCAGGACTGGGACAAACCCGAGCACATCCAGACCCCGATGCCAAGAAACCAGAGGATTGGGACGAGGAGATGGACGGGGAGTGGGAGCCCCCCGTGATCCAGAACCCCGAGTACAAGGTGAGCCCGGCCCCAGGGGGCTCAGGTGGGGCTGGGGAAGGGGCTTTTCCCCCCTCCCCACCT
>WQNJ02000291.1:0-54300 GCA_016584745.2 Phylloscopus trochilus trochilus | reverse complement strand
GGATTTTGGGGTGTTTTTATGGGATTTGGGGGGTTTTTGGGGGTGTTTTTATGGGATTTTGGGGTTTTTTTGGGGTGTTTTTCTGGGATTTTGGGGTTTTTTTGGGGTGTTTTTCTGGGATTTTGGGGTGGTTTTATGGGATTTTGGGGTTTTTTGGGGTGTTTTTATGGGATTTTGGGGGTTTTTGGGGTGTTTTTCTGGGATTTTGGGGGTTTTTTGGGGTGTTTTAATGGGATTTTGGGGTGACCTGTTGCTCTGGGCCAGGTCGAAGAGCTCCACCGAGGTGGGGTTCCTGCCGGCCCTCTGGAACAGTTTGGTGTAGAACTCCAGGTCCCAGGCGTCGAAGGCCAGCCCTGGGTGAGGGGGGGGAATGAGGACAAAATTCCCAAAAAGGTCATTCCCAAAAAAATATTTCCCGAAAAAAAACCAAAAAAATCCCCCCAAAAAATCCCCAAGAAATTCCCCAAAAAATACCCAAAAAATACCCAAAAAATCTCCAAAAAATAAAAAAAATCCCCCCAAAAAATCCCCCAAAAACATCCCCCCAAAAAATCCCCAAAAAATTCCGCAAAAAATCCCCCCAAAAAATCCCCAAAAAAACCCAAAAAATCCCAAAAAATCAGGAAAAAAATCGCTAAAAACCTCAAAAAAAATCCCAAAAAATCCCCCCCAAAAAAACCAAAAAAAACTCCCCAAAAATAAAAAAAAAATCCCAAAAAATCAGGAAAAAAATGGGTAAATAACTCAAAAAAAACCCCCAAAAAACCCCAAAAGAATAAAAAAAAATCAAAAAATATCACGAAAAAATCCCCCAAAAAACCCCCAAAAAATCCCAAAAAATCCCCCCAAAATCCTCAAAAAATCCCAAAAAATCTCCAAATCTTAAAAAAAAAAATAAAAATAAAAAACCCGAACGATTCCCCCCAAAAAAAAACCGGCTCAGAAACCCCAACTCCCCCAATGTCCCCAACTCCCCCAATGTCCCCAACGCCCCCAATGTCCCCCAATGTCCCCGATGTCCCCAATGTCCCCAATGTCCCCAATGTCCCCGATGTCCCCAATGCCCCCAATGTCCCCAATGCCCCCAATGTCCCCAATGTCCCCAGTGTCCCCAATCCCCCCAATGTCCCCAGGGTGTCCCCAATGTCCCCCCAATGTCCCCAATGCCCCCAATGTCCCCAATGTCCCCAATGTCCCCAATCCCCCCAATGTCCCCAGGGTGTCCCCAATGTCCCCAATGTCCCCAATCCCCCCAATGTCCCCAGGGTGTCCCCAATGTCCCCAATGTCCCCAAATGTCCCCAATGTCCCCAATGTCCCCAATCCCCCCAATGTCCCCCAATGTCCCCAAATGTCCCCAATGTCCCCAATGTCCCCAATCCCCCCAATGTCCCCCAATGTCCCCAATGTCCCCCAATGTCCCCAATGTCCCCAATGTCCCCAATCCCCCCAATGTCCCCAATGTCCCCAACACCCCCAATGTCCCCAAATGTCCCCAATGTCCCCAATGTCCCCAATGTCCCTGATGTCCCCACTGTCCCCAATGTCCTCGCTGTCCCCTCTCTCACCCAGCTCAGCGTCGGCCTCCTGCAGCGCCGCCCGGCCCCTGCCCAGCACGTCCACGGTGGTGACCGGGCGGGGCCGGGCGCTGCCCCCCAGGCTGCTCAGGGGCTCGGGGTAGAGCTGCTCGGGTCACCGGCTCGCGCAGCGCCCGCCCCAGCCGCTCCCGCAGCTCAGGCCCCGCCGGAACCGACAGCTGTGGAAGAGGGAAAAAGGTTGGGGATCTTTTGGGATTTTTTTGGGAATTTTTTGGGGATTTTTTGGGATTTTTTTGAGGTTTTTACCCATTTTTTTCATGATTTTTTTGGATTTTTTTTTGATTTTTTTGCGGGTTTTTCTGGGGTTTTTTTGAGGTTTTTACCCATTTTTTCGTGATTTTTTTTGGATTTTTTTTTGTGATTTTTGGGGGTTTTTGGGAGGTTTTGACTGATTGTTTTCTGCTCAGGGGCTCGGGGTAGAGCTGCTCGGTCACCGGCTCGCGCAGCGCCCGCCCCAGCCGCTCCCGCACACCCGGCTCCACTGGGCTTGATAGCTGGGAAGGGAGGGGGGAGAAGTTTGGGATTTTTGGGATTTTTTTGGGATTTTTTGGAGTTTTTTTGGACTTTTTAGGATTTTTTTTTGATTTTTTGGGGGGTTTTTGGGATTTTTTTGGGATTTTTTTTTGGATTTTTTGCAGGTTTTTAGGGGTTTTTTTTCGGGTTTTTTTGGGAGTTTTTTGGGGGCTTTTTTGCGGGTTTTTTGGGGGGTTTTTTGGGATTTTTGGGGTTTTTTTGGGGTTTTTTTGGTTTTTTTGGGGGATGTTTCGGAATTTTTTGGAGATTTTTTTGGGATTTTTTTGGGATATTTGGGGTTTTTTTGGGGGGTTTTTGCCCATTTTTTTTTCTGATTTTTTGGGATTTATTTTGATTTTTAGGGGTTTTTTGGAAGGTTTTTACCCTTTTTTTCATAATTTTTGGGGATTTTTTTTGGATTTTTCTGTGGTTTTTTTCTGGGGCTTTTTTGAGGTTTTTACCCATTTTTTCCTGATTTTTTTGGTGTTTTTTTCTGGGGTTTTGGGAGGTTTTTACTGATTGTTTTCTGCTCAGGGGCTCGGGGTAGAGCTGCTCGGTCACCGGCTCGCGCAGCGCCCGCCCCAGCCGCTCCCGCACACCCGGAACCACCGGGCCTGAGAGCTGCGGAGGAGGGAAAGGTTTGGGGGTTTTTTGGGGTTTTTTTGGGGTTATTTTGGGATTTTTTTGAGGTTTTTACCCTTTTTTTCCCTGATTTTTTGGGATTTTTTTTTATTTTTTTAGGGGTTTTTTTGAAGGTTTTTACCCATTTTATTCCTGATTTCTTGGGAATATTTTTGATTTTTTAGGGGTTTTTTTGAGGTTTTTACCCTTTTCTTTCCTGATTTTTTGGGATTTTTTGGGGGATTTTTTGGGGGTTTTTTGGGGATTTTTTGGGGATTTTTGGGGATTTTTTGAGGGGTTTTTTGGGATTTTTTTTATTTTTTAGGGGGTTTTTGGGGTTTTTTGGGGGGGATTTTTTGGGATTTTGGGGGTTTTCTTTTGGATTTCTTGGGGTTCTTTTGGGGGTTTTTTGGGGGTTTTTTGGGGGTTTATTTGGGATTTTTTGGGGTTTTTTTGGGGTTTTTTTCAGATTTTTTTGGGGGGATTTTTTGAGGTTTTTACCGATTTTTTTCCTGATTTTTTGCGATTTTTTTGATATTTTTTGGGGGGGGTTCGGGGAGGGTTTTACTGATTTTTTTTTTTTGTGATTTTTTGGGGGATTTTTTAAATGATTTTTTTTGAGGTTTTTACCCTTTTTTCGTGATTTTTTTGGGATTTTCTTTGGTATTTTTGGGGGGTTTTTTTGAGGTTTTGGGAGGTTTTTTTACTGATTTTTTGGAATTTTTTTTTTTTTCAGGGTTTTTTGGGGGGTTTTTTTGAGGTTTTTACCCATTTTTTTCATGATTTTTGGGGGGATTTTTCAACGATTTTTTTTTTTTTTTTTTTTTTTGGAGGTGTTGGGGACCTTTTTTACCGATTTTTTTGGTGATTTTTTGGGGGGACATTTTTAATTTCTTTTCATTTTTTTGTTTTGGGGTTTTTTTTGGAGGTTTTTACCCATTTTTTCCCTCGATTTTTAAGAGGGGATTTTTTTAATAATTTCCTTTTTTTTGCCCTTTTTTGTGATTTTTTTTTCTTTTTTTTTTAATTTTTTTTAATTATTCTTTTTCGGTGATTTTTTTTTCCCCTAAATCCCCCAAATCCCCCCAAAAAACCTGCAGCAGGATCCTCCTGGACCTCTCCACCCTGCGGACGCGGCTCAGCCCGGCGGCGTGGCACAGCGAGACGGCGTTGGTGGACAGCGGCGTGCACACCCCAGCCTGCAATTAGTTAATTAATTCGTTAATTAGCCCTGGGGTTAATTAATCCCGGAATTTCCCCCGAAAAAAAACAAAAAAAAAATTTTAAAAATCGCCCCAAAAACGGCAAAATTGGCGCCCTGAGGGTGATGAAGGGATGGGGGTGTGCACACCCCCAGCCTGCAATTAGTTAATTAATTCGTTAATTAGACCCGGGGTTAATTAATCACGGAATTCCCCCCAAAAAAGTCCCGCAAAATCCCCCCAAAAATCCCCAAAAAACCCCAAAAAAATCCCCAAAAAATCCCAAAAAAATCCCCAAAAAAATCCCCAAAAACCCCCCAAAAAATCTCCAAAAAATCCCCCAAAAAATCCCAATAAAATCCCCAAAAATCCCACCCAAAATCCCACCCAAAAAAACCCCAAAATCCCCCCAAAAAATCCCTCAAATACCACCAAAAAAAAATCCCGAAAAATCCCCCAAAAAATCCCAAAAAATCCCCAAAAATCCCACCCAAAATCCCACCCAAAAACCCCCCAAAAATCCCAAAAAAATCCCCAAAAAATCCCCAACCCCTCCCCAAAAAATCCCCAAAAAATCCCAAAAAATCCCCAAAAAAATCCAAAAATACCCCAAAAAAATCCCAAAAAATCCCCAAAAAATCCCCAAAAATCCCTAAAAAATCCCCCCTAAAGTCCCCAAACTCCCCCCAAAAAATCCCAAAAAAATCCCAAAAAATCACAAAAAATCCCCCAAAAAACCCCAAAAAATCCCCAAAAATCCTCAAATCCCCCCCAAAAAATCCCCAAAATATCCGAAAAAAATCCCCAAAAAATCCCCCAAAAAACCCCCAAAAAATCCCCAAAAAAATCCAAAAAAAATCCCCAAAAACCCCAAAAAATCCCCCAAAAAATTTTAAAAAATCCCCAAAAAATCCCCAAAATTTCCCCAAACCCCCCAAACCCCCCGAATTCCCCCGAATCCCCCCCAAAGTCAGACCTGGGCCCGATCTCCAGCAGGACGTGGTGCCCGCGGGGGCTGAGGAAGCTCTGGGGGGCCACGTCCTCCCCCCCGGCCAGCGGGGACCCCAAAATCCAGCGCAGCTGCTGCAGCTCCTCGGGGCTCGGGGCATCCTCACCTGGACCCCAAAACAAACCCCAAATACAGAAATCACAGAAATCCCACAAAAAACACAGAAATCCCACAAAAAATCCCATAAAAAATCCCATTAAAATCCCCCCAAAAATCACAGAAATCCCACAAAAATCCCAGAAATCCCCCCAAAATCCAGCGCAGCTGCTGCAGCTCCTCGGGGCTCGGGGCATCCTCACCTGCACCCCAAATACAGAAATCACAGAAATCCCACAAAAAACACAGAAATCCTGTAAAAATAGCCCCAAAAATCACAGAAATCCCATAAAAAATCCCATAAATCCCCCCAAAATCCAGCGCAGCTGCTGCAGCTCCTCGGGGTTTGGGGCATCCTCACCTGAACCCCAAAAACACAAATCACAGAAATCCCACAAAAAACACAGAAATCCCACAAAAAATCCCATAAAAATCACAGAAATCCCATAAAAAATCCCATAAAAATCCCCCCAAAAATCACAAAAATCCCCCCAAAATCCAGCGCAGCTGCTGCAGCTCCTCCCCGCTCGGGGCATCCTCACCTGAACCCCAAAAACAAACCCCAAATACAGAGATCACAGGAATCCCACAAAAAACACAGAAATCCCATAAAAATCCCATTAAAATCCCCCCCAGGATCCAGCGCAGCTGCTGCAGCTCCTCGGGGTTTGGGGCATCCTCACCTGAACCCCAAATACAGAAATCACAGAAATCCCCCAAAAAACACAGAAATCCCCCAAAAAACACAGAAATCCCAAAAAAAATCCCATAAAAATCCCCCCAAAAATCACAGAAATCCCCCCAAAATCCAGCGCAGCTGCTGCAGCTCCTCCGGGCTCGGGGCATCCTCACCTGAACCCCAAAACACAAATCCCAAATACAGAGATCACAGAAATTCCAGAGAAATCCCACAAAAAATCACAGAAATCCTGTAAAACATCCCATTAAAATCCCCCCAAAAATCACCGAAATCCCATTAAAAAATCCCATAAAATCCCACAAAAAATCCATAAAAACCCCACAGAAATCCCCCCCCAAAAAATGGAAAATGTGAAAATCCCTCAGAAATCTCAAAAAAACCACCACCAAAACCCCACAAAAATCCCACAAAAATCCCATAAAAATAATAAAAAAAAGCCACATATAAGTCACAAAAATCCCACAAAAATCCCCCCAAAAATCACAGAAATCCCATAAAAAATCCCCCCAAGATGATGGAAAATACGAAAATCCCATTAAAATCCCATAAAAACCCCCAAACAGAAATCCTCTGGATTTTAAAAAAATCCAAAAAATCTGAAAAAAATCTAAAAAACTTCCAAAAATTTCAAAAAAATTAAATAAAAAACTCCGAAAAAAATCCAAAAAAAATTCCAAAAAGATTCCAAAAAAATTCAAAAAAAATTCCGAAAGAAAACCAAAAAAAAATACGAAATATTCCAAAAAAATTCTGAAAAAAATCCAAAAAAGTTCCAAAAAAGTTCTGGAAAAAATAAAAAAATAAAATAAAAAAACCCAAGAAAAATCCGAAAGAAATCAAAAAAATTCCATAAAAAATCAAAAAAAAATCCAAAAAAATTTCCAAAAAATATCCAAAAAAAATTCCGAAAAAATTCTGAAAAAAGATTCCAAAAAAATAAAAAAAAAAAAAAAAAAAAAAAAAATCAAAAAAATTCCAAAAAAAATCCAAAACAAGTCCAAAAAATTTAAAAAAAATTCCGAAAAAATTCTGAAAAGAAATCCAAAAAAATTCCAAAAAAATTCCGAAAAAATCCAAATAAAATCTGAAAAAATCCAAAAAAAATTAAAAAAAAATCCAAAAAAATCTCAAAAAAAAATCAAAAAAAATTCCAAAAAAGATAAAAAAAAATCCAAAAAAAAAAATCAAAAAAATCCCCTCAAAAATCCAAAAAAATTCCCCAAAAAATTCCCCAACCCCCCCCAGTTCCCCCACCCCCCCCTCTCCCCCCCCCGCTCACCTGCCCAGCCCAGGTAGTAGCAGAGCTCGCAGGTGACCTCGGTGACCCCGGGCTCCACCTCCTTGGCCACCTTCAGGGGGGAGCCCAGGCCCGAGGGCGCCCCCAGCTCCGGGACCCCCCCCGAGCTCTGCGGCCGCACGTAGAAACGGAGCAGCTGCATCTGGGGGGAAACACCCAAAATTGGGGAGTTTAACCCGAAATTGGGGAGTTTAACCCGAAATTGGGGGAGGGTTATCAGAGAAAACCCAAAATTGGGGAGTTTAACCCAAAATTGGGAGTTTAACCCGAAATCTGGGGAGTTTAACCCAAAATTGGGGAGTTTAACCCAAAATTGGGGAGTTTAACCCAAAATTGGGGGAGTTTTATTGGGAAAAACCCGAAAATTGGGGAGTTTAACCCAAAATTGGGGGAGCTTTATCAGGGAAATCCCAAATTTGGGGAAAAAACCCAAAAATTGGGGATTTTATCCCGAAATCGGGGGAGGTTTATCAGGGAAAAACCAAAATTGGGGATTTTAACCCAAAATCTGGGGAGGTTTATCAGGGAAACCCAAAAATTCGGGATTTTACCCCAAAATCTGGGGAGTTTTATCAGGGAAATCCCAAAATTCGGGATTTTAACCCGAAATTGGGGGAGGTTTAACAGGGAAATCCCAAAAATTCAGGATTTTAACCCGAAATCTGGGGAGGTTTATCAGGGAAATCCCAAAATTCGGGATTTTACCCCAAAAGCTGGGGCGTTTTCCCAGGGAAATCCCAAAAATTTGGGATTTTACCCCAAAATCCGGGGAGTTTTATCAGAGAAATCCCGAATTTGGGAGATTTGAGATCCCCCCAAAATTCGGGGTTTTTTTTTTCAGAAAAATCCCAAAAATTGGGGAAACCCCTCCCCAAAATTTTGGGGTCTTTCACCCCCCCAAGACCCCTCCAAAATTCCCCTAAAAATCCCCCAAATTCCCCCCAAATTCGGGGTCTCCCAACCCCCGGAACCTCCAACTCCCCCTCCAAAAAAAATCCCAAAAAAATGCCCCCAAAATCCCCCCAAATCCCCCCAAAAATCCCCCAAAATTTCCTAAAAAATCCAAAAAAAATAAAAAAAAATCCCCCAAAAAATTCCCCCAAAAAACCCCAAAATTCCCCAAAAAAATCCCCCCAAATTCCCCCCCAAAAATCCCCAAACTCCCCCGAAAAATCCCAAAAATCCCCCAAAATTCCCCCAAAAAATCCCCCAAAATTTCCAAAAAAAAAATCAAAAAAAATCCCCAAAAAATCCCCAAAATTCCTCAAAAAAATCCCCCAAATCCCCCCCAAAAAATCCCCAAAATCCCCCCCAAAAAGTCCCCCAAAAAATCCCCAAAAATCCCAAAAAAATCCCCCAAAAATCCCCAAAAAATCCCCAAAAATCCCCAAAACTCCCCAAAACCGCCCCGATCTCCCCCAAACCCCGCCACGTGCTCCCCACGTGCGCCCCCTCCCCCCCCCCCCCCAATTTTTTGGGGTCCCCCCCCAAAATCCCCCTCCCCTCCCCCCCCCCCGGTACCTCCGCGGGTTCCGCCGATTCTGCCCCAAAACGGCCCCGGGGGGCCCCAAAAAGGGGGGGGAGGGGCTTGGGGGGAGGGGCTGCGGGGGGCGTGGTCAGGCCCAGGCCACGCCCCCCGCGCGCGCCGGCGGCAGCGCCCCGAAAATACCGAAAATCCCCAAAATTCACCCCAAAAATTGGGGGTTGGGAGAGGCCGGGAGAGAAAAATTCACCCGGAATTGAGCCAAAAAGCCCCAAATTCACCCAAAATTCACCCAAAATTCACCCAAAAAGCCCCAGATTCACCCGGAATTGAGCCAAAAAGCCCCAAATTCACCCGAAATTGACCCAAATTCACCCAAAATTCACCCAAAAAGCCCCAAATTCACTCGGAATTGACCCAAAAAGCCCCAAATTCACCCAAAATTCACCCAAATTCACCCAAAATTCACCCAAAAAGCCCCAAATTCACTCGGAATTGACCCAAAAAGCCCCAAATTCACCCGAAATTGACCCAAAAAGCCCCAAATTCACCCAAAATTCACCCGAAAAGCCCCAAATTCACCCAAAATTTACCCGAAATTTGGGGGTTTGTGACCCTGGGAGTCCCAAATTCACCCGGAATTCACCCAAAAAGCCCCAAATTCACCCAAAATTCACCCAAAATTTGGGGTTTTGTGGCCCTGGGAGACCAAAATTCACCAAAATTCACCCTAAAAAGCCCCAAATTCACCCAAAACTCATCCAAAATTCACCCAAAAAGCCCCAGATTCTCCCAAATTCACCCAAAAAGCCCCAAATTCACCCAAAAAGCCCCAAATTCACCCAAAATTCACTCAAAATTATGGGTTTTGTGACTCTGGGAACCCCAAATTCACCCGGAATTCACCCAAAAAGCCCCGAATTCACCCCAAAATTCGGATTTTTGTCACCCTGGCACCCCAAATTTACCCAAATTCTCCCGAAGTTCACCCAAAATTCGGATTTTTGTGACCCTGGCATCCCAAATTCTCCCCAAATTCACCCAAAATTCAGATTTCTGTGACCCTGGGAGCCTCAAATTCACCCCAAAAATCCCATTTGGGGGAAATTTGGGGATTTTTTAGGGGAATTTCGGGGCTCCCGGGGGTCGGAGACCCCAAATTTGGGGAAAATTCGGGAGAATTTTGGGGATTTGAGGGAATTTTGGGGGGACCTGGGGGTCGGAGAGCCCAAATTTGGGGGGATTTGGGGATTTTGGGGGGAATTTTGGGGTTTTTGGGGGGAATTTTGGGATTTTTTGGGGGAATTTGGGGATTTTTTTGGGAATTTTGGGATTTTTTTGGGAATTTTGGGATTTTTTTTGGGAATTTCGGGGCTCCCGGGGGTCAGAGACCCCAGATTTGGGGGATTTTGGGATTTTTGGGGGGAATTTTGGGATTTTTGGGGGGAATTTTGGGATTTTTTTTTGGAATTTTGGGATTTTTTTTTTGAATTTTGGGATTTTTGGGGGAATTTTGGGATTTTTTGGGAATTTGGGGGGGTCCCGGGATGGGGGTGGGGATGGGGGAGGGGCGCCCCTCCCCCCGCCCCTCCCCCCAAGGCCGAACCCGCCCACGTGACCCCCGAGAAAGGGGGGAGGGGAGGGGAGGGGCAGAGGGGGGCGGGAAGGTCGCGGGTGACGTCACCGCGGTGACGTCATCGATGTCGCCATCGCCCGGTGGCCTTGGGACCCCTCCCCCCCCTCCCCCCCCCGACCCCGCCCCCCAAAAAAATCCCCAAAAATCCAAACCCGGGGACCCCAAAATTTCTCACAATTTGGGGGGTCCAGAACCCCAAAATCCCCTCGGGACCCCCCCCAAAAAATCCCAAAAAAATCCCCAAAAAATCCCAAAAATTCCCCCCCAAAAAAACTCAAAAAAAATCCCAAAAAAATCCCCCCAAAAAATCTCCCCAAAAAATCCCAAAAATTCCCAAAATCCCCCCAAAAAGTCCCAAAACCACCCCGGGACCCCAAACTCGGGGGTCCTGGACCCCAAAATCCCCCCCGAGACCCCAAAATCTCCCCCGGGACCCCAAAATCCCCCCGGGACCCCCAAATTCCACCCGGGACCCCCAAATTCCCGCCGGGACCCCTCGGATCGTACCATCGACCCCGCGCGGGGGGATCCGGGACCCCCCAAAAACCCCTCGGGACCCCCAAACCCCCTCGGGACCCCCTCGGATCTCCCCGCCGACGCCGCGGGAGGATTCAGGACCCCCAAAAACCCCTCGGGACCCCCAAAATTCCCTCCCGGGACCCCCCAAAACCCTCCCGGGACCCCCCAACCCTCCCCCCGCCACCTTGGGGGCGTTCCGGGAACTTCCCGCGCGTTGGGCTGGACACGCCCCCTTGAGGCGGGGTTATGCAAATGAGGGAGGGGCCGCGCCGTCACAGCGACGCCTGGCGGAGCCCGCCAGCACCGCGCATGCGCGGTGGGAAACGGCCCCGAAACGTCCCCAAATGTCCCCAAAATGTCCCCAAACGCCCCCAGGGCCACCCCCCCCCCCCAAATTCCCACCCTGAATTTTGGGGATTTTGGGGTCGGAATTTCCCCCCTCCCCCCCCCAGTCCGGGGTTACCTGGAGGAACCCGGGGCCGGGAATTTCGGGAATTCCGGGAATTCCGGGAATTTTGGGAATTTTGGGAACGGCCCCGAAATTCCAAAGTCCGGCCGGGGATGTTTGGATGGACCCGGTGACCCCGGGGCGGGGGAGGGGGAGGGGGAGGGAGGGGAAATTGGGGTGGAAACCGAAGGGGGCGGGAAAAAAGGGCGGGAAATTGGGATGAGAAGCCAAAAAAAAAATTTGGAAAAAACGGGAATTGGGGGTCGGGGGATCCAAAAATTGGGATCGAAAACCGAAAACTGAGACCGGAGACCAGAAACCGATTTTATTTTATTTTATTTTTTAATTTTAATGATGGCTAATTGGCTCGCTCGCTGCTGCCCCCTGGCGGCTGAACTTTGGGGGGGGGGGGGATTTTTCCCGGGAATTTTTTTTGGGATTTTCCCGGGAATTTTTTTTTTGGATTTTCCCGGGAATTTTTTGGGGTCCCCTCATTTTTTTGGGGGGGAGGTTTCCATCATTGGGGCACCTGGGCAGGTGAGCAGCGCTGCCTGGGGGGGGTTGGGGACACCTTGGGGACACCCTGGGGACACCTTGGGGACATTTTGGGGGGGTTGGGGACACCCTGGAGGGGATTTGGGGACATTCCTGGGGGGCTTGGGGACACCTTGGGGAGTTTGGGGACATCTTGAGGACATCTCAGGGGGGTTGAGGACACCCTGGGGACATTTTGGGGACATTTTGGGGGGCTTGGGGACACCCTGGAGGGGATTTGGGGACATCTGGGGGGCGGGGTTGGGGCCACCAAGAGGAGCTGCTGGTGACACTGGGTGGTGGCCCTTGGGGACATTGTGGGGACGGCAGAGGGAGATGCTCTCCTGCAACGCCACTGGGGATCTTGGGGACATTGGGGACACTCTGGTGACACCGATGCCATCAGATGGAGATGCTCTCCTGCACTCGATTGATGATGTTGATGACACTGGTGACGTTGGGGACACTCTGGTGACACCGGTGGCCTCAGATGGAGATGCTCTCCTGCACTCCATTGGGGATGTTGATGACATTGGGGACACTCTGGTGACATTGGTGACACCGATGCCATCAGATGGAGATGCTCTCCTGCACGCCGTTGATGATGTTGATGATGTTGGTGATGTTGGTGATGTTGGTGACATTGGTGACACTCTGGTGACACTGGTGGCCTCAGATGGAGATGCTCTCCTGCACTCGGTTGGGGATGTTGGGGATGTTGATGATGTTGATGACATTGGTGACACTCTGGTGACATTGGTGGCCTCAGATGGAGATGCTCTCCTGCACTCGGTTGATGATGTTGATGACATTGGTGACACTCTGGTGGCATTGGTGACACTCTGGTGGCCTCAGATGGAGATGCTCTCCTGCACGCAGGCCGGGTCCAGGTAGGGGTAGGGCAGGGCCAGGCCCCGGTTCCGCTCCTGGATCCTCCGGGAGATCCGGGCCAGCTCCGAGCGGAACCGGGACAGGGCGGCGCCGGCACCGGGGACACAGAGCAGGTCCTGGCTGCGCGAGCCCAGGGGACGCTGGGGACACCGGGACAGGGACAGGGGACAGTGGGGACATTGGGGACATTGGGGACACCGGGACAGCGTCAGGGGACAGTGGGGACATTGGGGACATTGGGGACACCGGGACAGCGTCAGGGGACAGGGACAGGGGACAGTGTTAGGGGACATTGGGGACATCGGGGACATTGGGGGGATTGGGAACAGTGGGGACATTGGGGACATTGGGGACATTGGGGACATTGGGGGGATTGGGGGGATTGGGGACAGGGACAGGGGACAGCGTCAGGGGACATTGGGGGGATTTGGGTCATTGGGGACATTGGGGACATTGGGGACAGTGACAGGGGACAGGGACAGGGGACAGCAGGGACATCAGGGTGACCCCAAAAATGGAGTCACCATGGGGGTCACAACCCCCCAATGTCCCCAATGTCCCCAATGTCCCCCAACGTCCCCAATGTCCCCAATGTCCCCAATCCCCCCGATGTCCCCCAATGTCCCCAATGTCCCCAATGTCCCCCAATGTCCCCAATGTCCCCAATGTCCCCAATGTCCCCCCAATGTCCCCAGTGTCCCCAATGTCCCCAATCCCCCAATGTCCCCAATGTCCCCAATGTCCCCAATGTCCCCAATCCCCCCACTGTCCCCAATGTCCCCTCAATGTCCCCATTGTCCCCAATGTCCCCAATCCCCCCAATGACCCCACTGTCCCCAATGTCCCCAATGTCCCCGCTGTCCCCAATGTCCCCAATGTCCCCAATGTCCCCAATGTCCCCAATGTCCCCAATGTCCCCAATGTCCCCAATCCCCCCAATCCCCCCAATGTCCCCAATGTCCCCAGTGTCCCCAATGTCCCCTCTCACCGGCTCGCCCCCCTCGTAGCTGACCACGCTCAGCAGGGCCAGCAGGGCTCCGGTGGCCTCGGGGGACGGCAGCGTCCCCAGCAGCCGCTCCGGGGTGGCCTCGGTGGCCGCGGCCGGCGGTGGCAGCTGCAGCGTCCCCGGCGTGTTGGGCATCCAGGCGGCGTAGTCGTACTGGGGACGGGGTCAGGGGGTCACCCGGGGGGTCACGGGGTCACCCGGGGGGTCAGGGGGTCACTCTGTGGTCACGGGGTCACTCGGGGGTCATGGGAACACTCTGGGGTCAAGGGGTCACCTGGGGGCCGTGGGGTCACTCTGGGGTCAAGGGGTCATTCAAGTCCCTCAGGGGTCACTCAGGGGTCATGGGGTCACTCTGGGGTCAAGGGGTCACTCTGGGGTCAAGGGGTCATTCAAGTCCCTCAGGGGGTCACTCAGGTCCTAGAGCTGCCCCCAGGTGCCCCCCAGGTGTGTCCCCAGCTGTCCCCAGGTGTGTCCCAGGTGTGTCCCCAGGTGTCCCCAGGTGTGTCCCCAGGTGTGTCCCAGGTGTGTCCCCAGGTGTGTCCCCAGGTGTGTCCCCAGCTGTCCCCAGGTGTGTCCCCAGCTGTCCCCAGGTGTGTCCCAGGTGTGTCCCCAGCTGTCCCCAGGTGTGTCCCCAGCTGTCCCCAGGTGTGTCCCAGCTGTCCCCAGGTGTGTCCCCAGGTGTGTCCCCAGGTGTGTCCCAGGTGTGTCCCCAGGTGTGTCCCAGGTGTCCCCAGGTGTGTCCCAGGTGTGTCCCAGCTGTCCCCAGGTGTGTCCCAGGTGTGTCCCAGGTGTGTCCCAGGTGTGTCCCAGGTGTGTCCCCAGCTGTCCCCAGGTGTGTCCCCAGGTGTCCCCAGGTGTGTCCCAGGTGTGTCCCAGCTGTCCCCAGGTGTGTCCCCAGCTGTCCCCAGGTGTGTCCCCAGGTGTGTCCCCAGCTGTCCCCAGGTGTGTCCCAGGTGTGTCCCAGGTGTGTCCCCAGCTGTCCCCAGGTGTGTCCCAGGTGTGTCCCAGGTGTGTCCCCAGCTGTCCCCAGGTGTCCCCAGGTGTGTCCCAGCTGTCCCCAGGTGTGTCCCAGGTGTGTCCCCAGGTGTGTCCCCAGGTGTCCCCAGCTGTCCCCAGGTGTGTCCCCAGCTGTCCCCAGGTGTCCCCAGGTGTGTCCCCACCTGGCCGCTGTTGACGGCCGCGTGCCGGGCGGAGCAGGCGAAGATGACCATGGTCAGGAACTTGACCAGCTCAGGGCGGCCGCAGAGCTCGGACGGGAACCCTGGGGGGACGGACGGACGGACGGACAGGGGGGACAGAGGGACACGGGGACAGACGGACACGGGGACAGACGGACAGGGGACAGACGGACAGAGGGACGGACGGACAGGGGGACAGATGGACAGGGGGACAGACGGACAGGGGACAGAGGGACACGGGGACAGAGGGACACAGGGACAGATGGACAGGGGGACACAGCAGTCCCTGTGTCCCCTGGGTGTCCCCCCTGTCCCCACCGTGTCCCCATGTCTGTCTGTCTGTCCGTACCGCTGTCCCTGTTCCCCAGCAGTCCCTGTGTCCCCATGTCCCCCATGTCCATCTGTCCCGTGTCCGTCCGTCTGTCCGTACCGCTGTCGGGGTTCCCCAGCAGTCCCCTGGCTGTCCCCATGTCCCCATGTTTGTCTGTCCCGTGTCCGTCTGTCCATCTGTCCGTCTGTCTGTCCGTACCGCTGTCTCTGTTCCCCAGCAGGCCGTAGGTGATCCCCTGGCTGTCCCCATGTCCATCTGTCCGTCTGTCCGTCTGTCCATACCACTGTCCCGGTTCCCCAGCAGTGCCCATGTCTGTGTGTCTGTCTGTCCATCTGTCCGTCTGTCCATCTGTCTGTCCGTACCGCTCTCGGGGTTCCCCAGCTGTCCCCATGTCCCCATGTCTGTCCCCATGTCCATCTGTCCATCTGTCCATCTGTCCGTCTGTCCGTACCGCTGTCCCTGTTCCCCAGCAGGCCGTAGGTGATCCCCCAGCTGTCCCCATGTCCCCATGTCTGTCTGTCCATCTGTCCATCTGTCCATCTGTCCGTCTGTCCGTACCGCTGTCGGGGTTCCCCAGCAGGCCGTAGGTGATCCCCTGTCCCCCCCATGCCTGTCTGTCTGTCCCCATGTCTGTCTGTCTGTCTGTCCCGTGTCTGTCTGTCCCGTGTCCGTCTGTCCGTCTGTCCGTACCGCTCTCGGGGTTCCCCAGCAGGCCGTAGGTGATCCCCTGTCCCCCCCATGTCTGTCTGTCTGTCTGTCCCCTGTCTGTCTGTCTGTACCGCTCTCGGGGTTCCCCAGCTGTCCCCATGTCCCCATGTCTGTCTGTCCCGTGTCTGTCTGTCCGTACCGCTGTCTCTGTTCCCCAGCAGGCCGTAGGTGATCCCCTGTCCCCCCATTGTCTGTCTGTCTGTCTGTCTGTCCCGTGTCCGTCTGTCTGTACCGCTGTCGGGGTTCCCCAGCAGGCCGTAGGTGATCCCCTGTCCCCCCATTGTCTGTCTGTCTGTCTGTCTGTCCCGTGTCTGTCTGTCTGTCTGTCTGTCCCATGTCTGTCCGGTGTCCGTACCGCTGTCTCTGTTCCCCAGCAGGCCGTAGGTGAAGATCTCCCCCACCCAGCCCTGCAGCTCCGTGTCCTCGGCCACCTCGGCGTCCCCGGCGTAGAACAGGGACACGATGGCCTCCACGTACCTGGGGACAGCGGGGGACAGCGGTGTCACCATGGGGACATCAGGGACACCGTGGGGACACGATGGCCTCCACATAGCTGGGGACAGCAGGGGACAGCGGTGTCACCATGTCCCTGCTGTCCCCAATGTCCCCAATGTCCCCAATGTCCCCAATCCCCCCACTGTCCCAATGTCCCCACTGTCCCCGTTGTTCCCATGATGTCCCCACCCCTGGATGGCCTCCCAGATGTCCCCATGTCCCAATGTCCCCAGATGTCCTCATGTCCCCAGTGTCCCTGTGGTCCCCACTGTCCCCAATGTCCCCAATCCCCCCAATGTCCCCACTGTCCCCCCTGTCCCCATTGTCCCCCCATTGTCCCCACTGTCCCCAATGTCCCCAATGTCCCCATTGTCCCCATGATGTCCCCATGATGTCCCCATTGTCCCCACTGACCCCCGGATGGCCTCCCAGAGCTCCAGCGCGTCGTCCCTGTAGTGGTACCCGGGGATGTCCCCATTGTCCCCAATGTCCCCCCTGTCCCCGTTGTCTCCAATGTCCCCAATGTCCCCCCCTGTCCCCACTGTCCCCACGATGTCCCCAATGTCCCCCCTGTCCCCATTGTCCCCACGATGTCCCCATTGTCCCCACTGACCCCCGGATGGCCTCCCAGATCTCCAGCGCGTCGTCCCTGTAGTGGTACCCGGGGATGTCCCCATTGTCCCCAATGTCCCCAATGTCCCCAATGTCCCCACTGTCCCCATTTTCCCCGTTGTCCCCAATGTCCCCATTGTCCCCACGATGTCCCCACGGACCCCCGGATGGCCTCCCAGATCTCCAGCGCGTCGTCCCTGTAGTGGTACCCGGGGATGTCCCCAATGTCCCCGATGTCCCCAATCCCCCCAATGTCCCCAATGTCCCCAATGTCCCCATGATGTCCCCATTGTCCCCAATGTCCCCATGATGTCCCCATTGTCCCCAATGTCCCCACTGTCCCCAATGTCCCCATTGTCCCCGCTGTCCCCACGGACCCCCGGATGGCCTCCCAGATCTCCAGCGCGTCGTCCCTGTAGTGGTACCCGGGGATGTCCCCAACGCCGCGCTCGGCCACGTCCTCGGGGACGCAGAGCTCGCGGTACCGGAGCGCGGCCGTGCCCCGGGCCACCAGCGCCAGCGTCCCCTCCCGGCCCACAGAGGTGGCCTGGGGACAGGGACACCCGTTAGTGTCACCTGTGTCACCTGTGTCACCTGTGCCACCTGTGCCACCAGCACCAGCGTCCCCTCCCGGCCCACCGCGGTGGCCTGGGGACATCAGGGACACACCTGTCAGTGTCACCTGTGACACCAGCGCCAGCGTCCCCTCCCGGCCCACCGCGGTGGCCTGGGGACAGTGACACACCTGTCAGGGTCACCTGTGTCACCTGTGACACCTGTGTCACCTGTCAGTGTCACCTGCCAGTGTCACCTGTGCCACCAGTGCCAGCGTCCCCTCCCGGCCCACCGCGGTGGCCTGGGGACATCAGGGACACACCTCAGGGTCACCTGTGACACCTGTGTCACCTGTGTGTGTCACCTGTGACACCAGCGCCAGCGTCCCCTCCCGGCCCACCGCGGTGGCCTGGGGACATCAGTGACACACGTCAGGGTCACCTGTGTCACCTGTGACACCTGTGCCACCAGCGCCAGCGTCCCCTCCCGGCCCACCGCGGTGGCCTGGGGACAGTGACACCCATCAGGGTCACCTGTGTCACCTGTGACACCTGTGTGTGTCACCTGTGTCACCTGTGCCACCAGCGCCAGCGTCCCCTCCCGGCCCACCGCGGTGGCCTGGGGACAGGGACACACCTGTCAGTGTCACCTGTGACACCTGTCAGTGTCACCTGTGTCACCTGTGTCACCTGTGTCATCTGTGTCACCTGTGCCACCAGCGCCAGCGTCCCCTCCCGGCCCACAGAGGTGGCCTGGGGACACCAGTGTCACCCTCAGTGTCACCTGTCTGTGTCACCTGTGTCACCTGTGACACCTGTGCCACCTGTGTCCCCTCCCGGCCCACCCAGGTGGCCTGGGGACATCAGTGACACCCTCTGTGTCACCCAGGTGTCACCCAGGGGGGCCGAGGGATCCAGGTGTCCCCCAGGTGTCCCCCAGGTGTCCCCAGGTGTCCCAGGTGTCCCAGGTGTGTCCCCAGGTGTCCCCAGGTGTCCCCAGGTGCCCCCCCAGGTGTCCCCAGGTGTCCCAGGTGTCCCCAGGTGCCCCCCCAGGTGTCCCCAGGTGTCCCCAGGTGTGTCCCCAGGTGTCCCAGGTGTCTCAGGTGTCCCCAGGTGTCCCAGGTGTCCCCAGGTGCCCCCCAGGTGTCCCAGCTGTCCCCAGCTGTCCCCAGGTGTCCCCAGGTGTCCCCCAGGTGTCCCCAGGTGTCCCCAGGTGTCCCCAGGTGTCCCCCAGGTGTCCCCAGGTGTCCCAGGTGTGCCTCACCTGGTCGATGATGCCGCCGGGGTTCAGCAGCGTCTCCCGGTGACATCAGGTGACACTCAGGTGACACTCAGGTGTCCCCAGGTGTCCCCAGGTGTCCCAGGTGTCCCCAGGTGTGTCCCCAGGTGCCCCTCAGGTGTCCCCAGGTGTCCCAGGTGCCCCCCCAGGTGTCCCCGGGTGTCCCCAGGTGTCCCCAGGTGATCCCCAGGTGTCCCCAGGTGTCCCCCAGGTGTCCCCAGGTGTCCCCAGGTGTTCCCCAGGTGTGTCCCAGGTGCCCCAGGTGTGCCCAGGTGTGTCCCAGGTGCCCCAGGTGTGCCCAGGTGTCCCCAGGTGTCCCCAGGTGTGTCCCAGGTGTGCCTCACCTGGTCGATGATGCCGCCGGGGTTCAGCAGCGTCTCCCGGGCCAGGATGTTGATGTGGAAGGTGAAGCGCAGGTGGGGGAGGAGCAGCTGGGGACAGTGGGGACATTGGGGGGATTGGGGGCATTGGGGGCATTGGGGACAGTGGGGGGACAATGGGGGGTCATTGGGGACATTGGGGACATTGGACGGATTTTTGGGGTCAGAGCTGGGTTTTTGGGGTTTGGGATTTCAGTTTTTGGGGTCCTTGGGGTTTTGGGGTTTTTGGTGTTTTTTGGGGCGGGGATTTGGGTTTTTGGGGTGTTTTGGGTTTGAGATTTCGGTTTTGGGGTTTTTGGGGGTTTTGGGGTGGGAATTTCAGTTTTTGGGGTTTTGGGTTTGGGGGTTTTTGGGCTGTTTTGGGTTTGGAATTTCTGTTTTTGGTGTTTTTTGGGGCGGAGATTCCGGTTTTTGGGGTGTTTTTGGGTTTTGGGGGTTTTGGGGTTTTTGGGGTTTTGGGGTTTTTGAGGTGTTCCGTGATTTCAGTTTTTGAGGTGTTTTTGGGGTATTTCGGGGTGTTTTGGGGTGTTTTGGGGGTGTTTCAGGGTGTTTTTTGGTGTTTTGGGGTGTTTTCGGGGTGTTTTGGGGTGTTTTTGGGGTGTTTTTGGGGTATTTCAGGGTGTTTTTGGGCTATTTCAGGGTGTTTTTTGGGTGTTTTGGGGTGTTTTGGGGTGGTTTTGGGGTATTTTGGGGTGTTTTGGGGTGTTTTTTGGGTGTTTCAGGTGTTTTCAGGGTGTTTTGGGGTGATTTTGGGGTGTTTTTTGGGTTTTTTGGGGTGATTTTGGGGTGTTTCAGGGTGTTTTTGGGGTATTTTGGGGTGTTTTTGGGGTGTTTCAGGGTGTTTTTGGGGTATTTTGGGGTATTTCAGGGTGTTTTTGGGGTGTTTCGGGGTGTTTTGGGTTGTTTTTGGGGTATTTTTGGGGTGTTTCAGGGTGTTTTTTGGTGTTTTTGGGATATTTTTGGGGTGTTTCAGGGTGTTTTTTGGTGTTTTTGGGTGTTTTCGGGGTGTTTTGGGGTTGTTTGGGGGTTACCTGGTGCACGGGGTGCGCGGCCGGCAGGCGCTGGGTGGCCACGGCGAAGGCCTCGGCCAGGAAGTGTCCGTGCAGCAGGTGAGTGACCATCTCGTGCAGGACAAAGTGGGCGCCGCGCACCCAGAGCTTGGCCAGCGCCCAGCCCCCGCCCCCGGGGAGGAACACGGGAGAGTCCGGCCCGGGGCGCTGGGAGAGCTGAGGGGACATTGGGGACAATGGGGACATTGGGGACATTGGGGGACATTGGGGGATTGGGGACATTGGGGACATTGGGGACATTGGGGACAGTGGGGACAGTGGGGACATTGGGGACATTGGGGACAGTGGGGACATTGGGGACATTGGGGAGATTGGGAACATTGGGGACATTGGGGACATTGGGGACATTGGGGACAGTGGGGACATTGGGGACAATGGGGACATTGGGGACATTGGGGACATTGGGGGGATTGGGGGCATTGGGGACATTGGGGACATTGGGGACATTGGGGACAATGGGGACAGTGGGGACATTGGGGGACATTGGGGACATTGGGGGGATTGGGGACATTGGGGGGATTGGGGACAGTGGGGACATTGGGGGCGTTGGGGACAATGAGGGTTGGGGGGACTCAGGGACACACCTGGGCACACCTGGGGGCACACCTGGGGACACACCTGGGACACACCTGGGGACACCTGGGACACACCTGGGGACACCTGGGACACACCTGGGACACACCTGGGACACACCTGGGGCACACCTGGGGACACACCTGGGACACACCTGGGGGCACACCTGGGCACACCTGGGGACACACCTGGGACACACCTGGGACATACCTGGGCACACCTGGGGACACACCTGGGCACACCTGGGGACACACCTGGGGGCACACCTGGGGACACACCTGGGACACACCTGGGACATACCTGGGCACACCTGGGGACACACCTGGGCACACCTGGGGACACACCTGGGGACACACCTGGGACACACCTGGGACACACCTGGGACATACCTGGGCACACCTGGGGACACACCTGGGCACACCTGGGGACACACCTGGGGACACACCTGGGACACACCTGGGCACACCTGGGGCACACCTGGGACACACCTGGGCACACCTGGGACACACCTGGGGCACACCTGGGCACACCTGGGCACACCTGGGGACACACCTGGGGCACACCTGGGGACACACCTGGGGACACCTGGGGACACCTGGGACACACCTGGGGACACACCTGGGGACACCTGGGCCACACCTGGGCCACACCTGGGCCACACCTGGGGACGCACCTGGGACACACCTGGGCACACCTGGGGCACACCTGGGCCACACCTGGGGGCACACCTGGGGCACACCTGGGGACACCTGGGCACACCTGGGACACACCTGGGGCACACCTGGGGACACACCTGGGGACACACCTGGGGACACACCTGGGACACACCTGAGACACACCTGGGACACACCTGGGACACACCTGGGGGCACACCTGGGCACACCTGGGGACACACCTGGGGACACCTGGGACACACCTGAGACACACCTGGGACACACCTGGGACACACCTGGGGGCACACCTGGGCACACCTGGGCACACCTGGGGACACCTGGGGACACACCTGGGACACACCTGGGACACATGTGACGCACCTGGGGGCACACCTGGGACACACCTGGGACACACCTGGGGACACACCTGGGGACACACCTGGGCACACCTGGGCACACACCTGGGGACACACCTGGGGACACACCTAGGACACACCTGGGGACACATGTGACGCACCTGGGGGCACACCTGGGACACACCTGGGGGCACACCTGGGCACACCTGGGGGCACACCTGGGCACACCTGGGGACACACCTGGGACACACCTGGGACACACCTGGGCACACCTGGGCACACACCTGGGCACACCTGGGACACACCTGGGCACACACCTGGGGCACACCTGGGCACACCTGGGCACACACCTGGGCACACCTGGGACGCACCTGTATGGCCACGGGCAGCAGGCGGCCGCGGGGGCTGAGCCAGAGCAGGCAGAGCGGGGCGGCCACGAACTGGGGGCGCCCCCCGATCCGGCCGGTGGGGAGACCCCGGAGCAGCGAGTAATCGGCCAGGAACAGGCGCCCGCACTGGGGACCCCAAAAACCAACATCAGCACCCCAAAAACCAACATCAGCACCCCAAAAACAACAGCACCCCGAAAATGGGGCACCCCAAAAACATGGGGGGACACCAAAAACACCAGGGGAGACCCCGGAGCAGCGAGTAATCGGCCAGGTACAGGCGCCCGTCCTGGGACCCCAAAAACCAACATCAGCACCCCAAAAACACAGGGGGACCCCAAAAACATCAGCACCCCAAAAACACAGGGGGACCCCAAAAACATCAGCACCCCAAAAACACCGGTGGGGAGACCCCGGAGCAGCGAGTAATCGGCCAGGTACAGGCGCCCGCCCTGGGGACCCCGAAAAACAACATCAGCACCCCAAAAACCAACATCAGCACCCCAAAAATGGGACACCCCAAAAA
Organism: Phylloscopus trochilus trochilus; assembly: GCA_016584745.2. Classification (NCBI taxonomy): domain Eukaryota; kingdom Metazoa; phylum Chordata; class Aves; order Passeriformes; family Phylloscopidae; genus Phylloscopus; species Phylloscopus trochilus. Next base: position 31,644 of record WQNJ02000291.1, on the reverse strand, counting down.
CATGGGGGGACCCCAAAAACACCAGGGGAGACCCCGGAGCAGCCGGTAATCGGCCAGGTACAGGCGCCCGCCCTGGGGACCCCAAAAACAGCACCCCAAAAACACAGGGGGACCCCAAAAACCAACATCAGCACCCCAAAAACAAACATCAGCACCCCAAAAACACAGGGGGACCCCAAAACCAAACAACAGCACCCCAAAAACAGCAGCACCCCAAAAACAAACATCAGCACCCCAAAAACACCGGTGGGGAGACCCCGGAGCAGCGAGTAATCGGCCAGGAACAGGCGCCCGCCCTGGGGACCCCAAAAACATCAGCACCCCAAAAACCAACATCAGCACCCCGAAAATGGGCACCCCAAAAATGAGGCACCCCAAAAACACCGGGGGGACCCCCAAAAACACCGGTGGGGAGACCCCGGAGCAGCGAGTAATCGGCCAGGAACAGGCGCCCGCCCTGGGGACCCCGAAAAACAAACATCAGCACCCCAAAAACACAGGGGGACCCCAAAACCAAACAACAGCACCCCAAAAACAGCAGCACCCCAAAAACAAACATCAGCACCCCGAAATGGGGCACCCCAAAAACATCAGCACCCAAAAACGGGGACACCCCCTGACGCCAGTTTGGGGTGTTTTGGGGGTTATATTGGGGTTATTTTGGGTGGTTTTGGGTGTTTTTGGGGTCTCACCTCCATCTCCCGGGCCAGGTCGGTGCCCGGCCCCAGGCTGGGGTTATTTCGGGTGTTTTTGGGGTTATTTTGGGTGTTTTTGGGGTTATTTTGGGGTTATTTTGGGTGTTTTGGGGGTCATTTTGGGTGTTTTTGGGGTTATTTTGGGTGTTTTTGGGGTTATTTCAGGTGTTTTTGGGTCTCACCTCCATCTCCCGGGCCAGGTCGGTGCCCGGGCCCAGGCTGGGGTTATTTTGGGTGTTTTTGGGGTCATTTCAGGTGTTTTTGGGTCTCACCTCCATCTCCCGGGCCAGGTCGGTGCCCGGGCCCAGGCTGGGGTTATTTTGGGGTTATTTTGGGTGTTTTTGGGGTTATTTTGGGTGTTTTTGGGTCTCACCTCCATCTCCCGGGCCAGGTCGGTGCCCGGGCCCAGGCTGGGGTTATTTTGGGGTTATTTCAGGTGTTTTTGGGTCTCACCTCCATCTCCCGGGCCAGGTCGGTGCCCGGGCCCAGGCTGGGGTTATTTTGGGGTTATTTTGGGTGTTTTTGGGGTCTCACCTCCATCTCCCGGGCCAGGTCGGTGCCCGGCCCCAGCTGGGGTTATTTTGGGGTTATTTTGGGGTTATTTTGGGGTCATTTCAGGTGTTTTTGGGTCTCACCTCCATCTCCCGGGCCAGGTCGGTGCCCGGGCCCAGGCTGGGGTTATTTTGGGGTTATATTTGGGTGTTTTTGGGTGTTTTTGGTGGTTATTTTGGGTGTTTTTGGGGTTATTTCGTGGTTTTTGGGGTATTTTGGTGGGTTTCGGTTTTTTGGGTTATTTCGGGTGTTTTTGGGGTCATTTCAGGTGTTTTTGGGTCTCACCTCATCTCCCGGCCAGGTCGGTGCCCGGGCCCAGGCTGGGGGCCACCATGGCGGCGCTGACGGGGAAGTTGGGGGGCAGGCGGGGGCAGCGGCGCAGCAGGACGGGGTTCACCCCCGCTCAGGAACTGCTCCCCGAAAAAGGCGTCCTCCTGCCAGTGCTGCAGCACGTACTCTGGGGACATTGGGGACATTGGGGACATTGGGGACATCATTGGGGACACCTCCTGCCAGTGCTGCAGCACGTACTCTGGGGGACATTGGGGACATTGGGGACATTGGGGACATTGGGGACAGTGGGGACACCTCCTGCCAGTGCTGCAGCACGTACTCTGGGGACATTGGGGGACATTGGGGACATCATTGGGGACACTTCTCGGACACCTCAGGGACATAGGGAGACACCTGGGGACAACCTCGGGGACACTTCCTGGGACACCTCAGGGACACTTCGGGGACACTTTGGGGACACCACCAGGGGCCCCCAGAATTCCTGGGACTCCCCCTCGCTGTCCCCCTCTGGTGTCCCGTCAATGTCCCCCCCAATGTCCCCCTGGTGTCCCCATGTCCCCCCCCATGTCCCCCCCGCCGTGTCCCCACCGCTGATGGGGGTCCCCCACTGCTGTCCCCATGTCCCCTCAGTGTCCCCCTGTTGTCCCCACTGCTGATGGGGGTCCCGGGCCCCTGTCACCCCCCCCCCGGTGTCCCCCAGTGTCCCCCCGGTGTCCCCACCGCTGATGGGGGTCCCTACCCACTGTCACCCCCCCAGTGTCCCCGGTGTCCCCTCAGTGTCCCCCCTGCTGTCCCCACCGCTGATGGGGGTCCCGGGCCCCTGTCACCCCCCCGCTGTCCCCCAGTGTCCCCCCCGGTGTCCCCGGTGTCCCCGTGTCCCCGGTGTCCCCCCCGGTGTCCCCACCGCTGATGGGGGTCCCGGGCCCCTGTCACCCCCCCCCAGTGTCCCCATGTCCCCTCAGTGTCCCCCCGGTGTCCCCACCGCTGATGGGGGTCCGGGCCCCTGTCACCCCCCCCCAGTGTCCCCATGTCCCCTCAGTGTCCCCCCGGTGTCCCCACCGCTGATGGGGGTCCCGGGCCCCTCCAGCGCCGCCCGCAGCTCCTCGAAGCTGCCCCAGGAAGCCCCGGAGCGGAGCCCCCGAGCCGGATCCGGATCTGCCTGAGAGGGGGACAGAGAGGGGACAGTGGGGGACACTGGGGACATTGGGACATTGGGGACATTGGGGACCTGGACATGGGGACATTGGGGACATGGGGACATTGGACTGGACATTGAGGGCTTGTGACCTCCTTGATGACTCCATTTTTGGGGTCACCCTGATGTCCCTGCTGTCCCCTGTCCCTGTCCCCTGACAATATCCCCAAAGTCCCCAATGTCCCCAATGTCCCCAATCCCCCCAATGTCCCCAATGTCCCCAATGTCCCCCCGATGTCCCCAATGTCCCCGATGTCCCCAATCCCCCAATGTCCCCCTGTCCCCCCGATGTCCCCAATGTCCCCAATGTCCCCAATGTCCCCCAATGTCCCCAATGTCCCCAATGTCCTCAATGTCCCCCCAATGTCCCCTCTGTCCCCAATGTCCCCAATGTCCCCTCTGTCCCCCTCTGTCCCCAATGTCCCCAATCCCCCCAATGACCCCAATGTCCCCAATGTCCCCCCAATGTCCCCAATGTCCCCGATGTCCCCAATGTCCCCGATGTCCCCAATGTCCCCAATGTCCCCCCCAATGTCCCCAATGTCCCCGATGTCCCCAATGTCCCCGATGTCCCCTCGGTGTCACTGACGCCGCAGCTGCCCGCGCCGCCAGCTGTGCCCGGTGGGCCAGGGGGAAGCTCAGGGTGGGCGACAGCTTGGGGGGCGGGGCCTGTGACGTCACAGCCGCCCCCTCTGACGTCATCGCCGGGCCCCTCCGGCGCCGCCGACTCCTCTGACGTCATCGCTTTCTGTGACGTCATCGCTTTGTCTGGTGACTCAGGCGGTGACGTCACGTCCGGGGCGGTGACAGGAAGTGATATCACATCCGGGGCGTGTGACAGGAAGTGACGTCGCGCCCGGGGCGGTGACAGGAAGTGACGTCGCACCCGGGGGCGGTGACAGGAAGTGACGTCGCGTCCGGCGGGGGCGGGGGCGGCCATGGGCAGAGGGCCGGGGGCAGCGCCCGCAGGCACCAGGGCCAGCCCGGGGCGTAGGGAGCCCACCTGGGGACAGCGGGGACCACACCGGTGACCAGTGGTGACCAACAGTGACCATCAATGAATGACCAATGGTGACCAGCAGTGATCAATGGTGACCATTGCTGACCATCAATGAATGACCAACAGTGACCAACAGTGACCAATGGTGACCATCAATGAATGACCAACGGTGACCAGCAGTGACCAGCGGTGACCATTGGTGACCAACAGTGGACCAACAGTGACCAGTGGTGACCAACAGTGACCAAACAAGTGACCAACAGTGACCATTGGTGTCCATCAATGAATGACCAACGGTGACCAGCAGTGACCAGCGGTGACCATTGGTGACCAACAGTGATCAATGGTGACCAACGGTGACCATCAATGAATGACCAACGGTGGCCAGTGGTGACCAGTGGTGACCATTGGTGACCAACAGTGATCAATGGTGACCAACAGTGACCATCAATGAATGACCAATTGTGACCAACAGTGACCATTGGTGACCAGCAGTGACCATTGGTGACCAACAGTCACCAATGGTGACCATTGGTGTCCATCAATGAATGACCAACGGTGACCAACGGTGACCAACGGTGACCAACGGTGACCATTGGTGTGACCAGTGGTGTCCATCAATGAATGACCAATGGTGACCAACAGTGACCATCAATGAATGACCAGCAGTGACCAACGGTGACCATCGGTGACCATTGGTGAGCATTGGTGACCAACAGTGACCAACAGTGACCACTGGTGACACCAGGGACACCCGTGCCACCATCCCCCTCCCAGACCCTCCCAGTTCCTCCCAGTCCCTCCCAGTCCCTCCCAGTCCCTCCCAGTCTCTCCCAGTTCCTCCCAGTCCCTCCCATGTCTCTCCCAGTTCCTCCCAGTCCCCCCCAGTCCATCCCAGTCCCTCCCAGTCCCTCCCAGTTCCCCCCAGTCCCCCCCAGTCCCTCCCAGTCTCTCCCAGTTCCCCCCAGTCCCTCCCAGTTCCCTCCCAGTCCCTCCCAGTTCCCCCCCAGTCCCTCCCAGTCCCTCCCAGTTCCCTCCCAGTTCCCTCCCAGTCCCTCCCAGTCCCCCCCAGTCCCTCCCAGTTTGTCCCAGTTTGTCCCAGTTCGCACTCGAACGCCGCCCGTCGCTCTCTCTGCTCCTCCTGGCGCTGCTGCAGCAGCTGCGGCACCCGGGCGGCCTCACGGGGGGTGCGGGCTGGGGACATTGGGGGACATTGGGGACATTGGGGACATTGGGGACATTGGGGACAATGGGGACATTGGGGACATTGGGGGGACATTGGGGACATTGGGGACATTGGGGACATTGGGGACAGTGGGGACATTGGGGACACTGGGGGATATTGGGGACATTGGGGGGACATTGGGGGATTGGGGACATTGGGGTCATTGGGGGCATTGGGGACAATGGGGACATTGGGGATATTGGGGACACAAATGTCCCTAATGCCCCCATTGTCCCCTCACCTGTCCCACCCTTGTCCCCATTGTCCCCACACCTGTCCCCTCACCTGTCCCCATTGTCCCCACACCTGTCCCCTCACCTGTCCCCATTGTCCCCCTCACCTGTCCCCACCTGTCCCTCACCTGTCCCCATTGTCCCCTCCCCTGTCCCTCACCTGTCCCCTCCCGCAGCACCAGGGCGCCGCTCTCCAGCCAGCGGTGGCAGGGGAAGGTGAACATGGGGGCGTCCCCCGGTGTCCCCCGGCTCCTCCAGGACCCTGACGTCCCCAGGTGCGGTGTCCCCAGGTGTGTTCCCGGTGTCCCCAGGTGTGGTCCCCAGGTGTGTCCCCCGCTGTCCCCAAGGGTGTGTCCCCCAGGGGCCCGGTGACGGTGACGGCGGCGCAGAACCAGCGGTCGGGGACCAGGGAGAGCAGCGGCTCCTTCTGCAGGTGCAGGCGGAGCAGCGGCCCCAGGGGGCGGGGCCAGCTCACCTCCAGCCACAGCGTCTGCGGGGACACACCTGTGTGACACACCTGGGACACCTGTGTGACACCTGTGTGACACCTGTGTGTGTGTGTGAGACCTGTGTGACACCTGTGTGACACACCTGTGACACCTGTGTGTGAGACCTGTGTGTGTGTGTCACCTCCAGCCAGAGTGTCTGTGGGGACACACCTGTGTGACACACCTGTGTGACACCTGGGACACCTGTGTGACACCTGTGTGACACACCTGGGACACCTGTGTGACACCTGTGACACCTATGTAACACCTGTGTGACACACCTGGGCATCTGTGTGACACCTGTGACACCTGTGTGACACACCTGGGACACCTGTGTGACACCTGTGACACCTATGTAACACCTGTGTGACACACCTGGGCACCTGTGTGACACACCTGGGACACACCTGTGTGACACCTGTGACACCTATGTAACACCTGTGTGACACACCTGGGCACCTGTGTGACACACCTGGGACACCTGTGTGACACCTGTGTGACACACCTGGGACACCTGTGTGACACACCTGGGCACCTGTGTGACACCTGTGTGACACCTGTGACACCTGTGTGTGTGTGTGTCACCTCCAGCCACAGCGTCTGCGGGGACACACCTGTGTGACACCTGTGTGACACACCTGGGACACCTGTGTGACACCTGTGTGACACACCTGGACACCTGTGTGACACACCTGTGTGACACCTGTGTGACACCTGTGTGACACCTGTGTGTGTGTGTGTCACCTCCAGCCACAGCGTCTGCGGGGACACACCTGTGTCACACCAGGGTGTCACACCTGGGTGTCACACCTGGGTGTCACACCTGTGTCACCTGTGATCCGCCACAGCTGCCCCCCTGTCCCCCCCCTCATCATTCCCAGTCCCTCCCAGTTCGATTCCCAGTGTCCCCCAGTTTGGCTCCCAGTCCCTCCCAGTATCACCCAGTATGACCCTTCCCAGTATCACCCAGTGCTCCCAGTACATCCCAGTATAACCCAGAATGACCATTCCCAGTCTATCCCAGTATAAACCAGTATAACCAGTATAACACTCACACTCCCAGGGCGCAGGCAGTGCCGTGGCCACCCCAGCTGCCAGGGCCCCGCTGTCCCCCCAGTACATCCCAGTACAACCCAGTATAACCCAGTATAACCATTTCCAGTCTATCCCAGTATAAACCAGTATAAAACCAGTATATCCCAGTATAACCCAGAATGACCATTCCCAGTCTATCCCAGTATAAACCAGTATAACCAGTATAACTCACGCTGCCGGGGCGCAGGCAGTGCCGCGGCCACCCCAGCTGCCAGGGCCCCGCTGTCCCCCCCCAGTACAACCCAGTACACCCCAGTATAACCCAGTATGACCATTCCCAGTCTATCCCAGTATAAACCAGTATAACCAGTATAAACCAGTATAACCAGTATAACACTCACAGTCCCGGGGCGCAGGCAGTGCCGTGGCCACCCCCAGCTGCCAGGGCCCCGCTGTCCCCCCCAGTACATCCCAGTATAACCCAGTATAACCATTCCCAGCCTATCCCAGTATAACCCAGTATAAAACCAGTATAAACCAGTATAAACCAGTATAACCCAGTATAACCATTCCCAGTATAAACCAGTATAACCCAGTATAACTCACACTCCCGGGGCGCAGGCAGTGCCGTGGCCACCCCAGCTGCCAGGGCCCCCAGTACATCCCAGTACATCCCAGTATAACCCAGTACAACCATTCCCAGCCTAATCCCAGTCTATCCCAGTCTATCCCAGTATAAACCAGTATAAACCAGTATAAACCAGTATAACCCAGTATAACTCACGCTGCCAGGGGCGCAGGCAGTGCCGTGGCCACCCCAGCTGCCAGGCCCCCAGCCCGCTGTCCCCCCCAGTACATCCCAGTATAACCCAGTACGACCATTCCCAGTATAACCCAGTATAACCCAGTATAACTCACGCTGCCGGGGCGCAGGCAGTGCCGTGGCCACCCCAGCTGCCAGGGCCCCGCTGTCCCCAGGGTCCCCTCCAGCCCCAGGGTCACCCCCGCCAGGGTGCCCATCCCCCACCCCGGGCCCGTCCGCACCCCCAGCCGGTACCGCGCCCCTCCCCCACCCATCGCCGGGGTCACACCGGGGTCACTCGGGGGTCACTCAGGGGTCACTCGGGGGTCACTCGGGGGTCACCCAGGGGTCAGCAGGGGGTCACCAGGGGGTCACTCAAGGGTCACTCAGGGGTCCCTGGAGGGTGCTGGGGGTCACTCAGGGGTCACCCAAGGGTCACCGGGGGTCACTCAGGGGTCACCCAGGGGTCACCCAGGGGTCACCCAGGGGTCACCAGGGGTCTCTCAGGGGTCACCAGGGTCACCCGGGGGTCGCTGGAGGGTCCGGGGGGGGGGGTCAGTCAGGGTCACCAGGGGTCACCCGGGGGTCCCTGGGGGTCTCTGGGGGGTCCCTGGGGGGTCCCGGGGGGTCTCTGGGGGGTCTCTGGGGGTCCCGGGGGATCTCTGGGGGGTCCCTGGGGGTCCCGGGGGGGTCTCTGGGGGTCCCGGGGGGGTTTGGGGGTCCCTGGGGGGTCCCTGGGGGGTTTGGGGGTCCCTGGGGGTCCCTGGGGGTCTCTGGGGGGTCCCTGGGTGGTCTCTGGGGGGTCTCTGGGGGGTCCCTGGGGGTCTCTGGGGGGTCTCTGGGGGTCCCGGGGGGTCTCTGGGGGGTCCCGGGGGGTCCCGGGGGGTCTCTGGGGGGTCCCGGGGGGTCCCTGGGGGGGTTTGGGGGTCCCGGGGGGTCCCTGGGGGTCCCTGGGGGGTCTCTGGGGGGTCCCGGGGGGTCCCGGGGGGGTCTCTGGGGGTCTCTGGGGGGTCCCTGGGGGGGTCCCGGGGGGGTCTCTGGGGGTCTCTGGGGGTCCCTGGGGGGGTTTGGGGGTCCCGGGGGGTCTCTGGGGGTCCCGCCGCTCTCTCGCCGCTCCCGGAGTCTCGGGCGCTGCTGCCGCGACCAGTCCGGACCAGTTCCCGCCCAGTTCCCGCCCAGTTCCGCCCAGTTCCGCCCAGTTCCCGCCCAGTCCCCTCCCAGTCTCTCCCAGTTCCCTCCCAGTTCCCGCCCAGTCTCTCCCAGTTCCCTCCCAGTTCCCGCCCAGTTCCGCCCAGTTCCCTCCCAGTCCCCTCCCAGTCTCTCCCAGTCCCTCCCAGTCTCTCCCAGTCCCCCGGCCGGTCGGGGCACTCCCGGCCCCCAGGAATGCCGGGGGTGTCCCAGTTCAGCCCAGTTCAGCCCAGTTCCCTCCCAGTTCCCTCCCAGTCCCTCCCAGTCAGACCAGTCCCAGCCCTGCCGGCCTCAGCCACCCCCGCACCAGTTACACCCATACCAGTCCCTCCCAGTTCCATCCCAGTTGCGACACTGGGGCCGCGCCCCACCCCGGCTCCATCCCAGTTTGGGCACTGGGGCTGACCCCTGCCCCAGTTCATCCCAGTTCTATCCCAGTTCAATCCCAGTTCTATCCCAGTTCATCCCAGTTCTATCCCAGTTCTATCCCAGTTCACCCCAGTTCATCCCAGTTCATCCCAGTTCATCCCAGTTCACCCCAGTTCATCCCAGTTCACCCCAGTTCTATCCCAGTTCTATCCCAGTTCCATCCCAGTTCCCTCTCAGTTCCACCCCAGTTAAACCCCAGTTCCTTCCCAGTTCAGCCCAGTATGTCCCAGTTGCGACACTGGGGCCAGGCCCTGTCCCAGTTCAGCCCAGTCCCTCCCAGTCAGACCAGTCCCAGCCCTGCCGGCCTCAGCCACCCCCGCACCAGTTCACCCCAGTCCATCCCAGTTACACCCCAGTTCATCCCAGTTACACCCCAGCTCTATCCCAGTTCATCCCAGTTGCGACACTGGGGCTGACTGACCCCTGCCCCAGTTCAGCCCAGTTAACCCCAGTTCCCTCCCAGTTCATCCCAGTTTGGCCACTGGAGCTGACCCCTTTCCCAGTCCATCCCAGTTTCCTCCCAGTCAGACCAGTCCCAGCCCTGCTGGCCTCAGCCACCCCCGCACCAGTTCACACCAGTTCATCCCAGTTACACCCCAGTTCATCCCAGTTCATCCCAGTTAACCCCAGTCCATCCCAGTTACACCCCAGTTCATCCCAGTTACACCCCAGTCTATCCCAGTTCCCCCCCAGTTCCTTCACTGGGTGCGTCGCAGCTCTGCCCAGTACAGACCAGTATAAACCAGTATGCCCTTCCCCCACACACAGACACTGCACTGACACCTTTATTGAAACCAGTGACAGCTCCCAGTACAGACCAGTGACAGCTCCCAGTACAGACCAGTGACAGCTCCCAGTACAGACCAGTACAGACCAGTAACAGCTCCCAGTACAGACCAGTAACAGCTCCCAGTACACACCAGTCATGGCTCCCAGTACAGACCAGTAACAGCTCCCAGTACAGACCAGTCCATACCAGTCACAGCTCCCAGTATATCCCAGTATATCCCAGTACCAGCTCCCAGTTTATCCCAGTTTATCCCAGTGCAATACTGGGGATGTCGCCCCACAGCCGCGCTGCTCTCCAGCCCGGGGCGGTTTGGGGGAATTTGGGGGGATTTTTGGGGTGATTTTTGGGTGATTTTGGGATGATTTTTGGGTGATTTTGGGATGATTTTTGGGTGATTTTGGGGTGGATTTTTAGGACGATTTTGGGGTGATTTTGGGGGTGGTTTTGGGGTGATTTTTGGGTGAATTTGGGGTGATTTTTGGGGTGATTTTGGGGTGATTTTGAGGACGATTTTAGGGTGATTTTGGGGTGATTTGGGGATGATTTTTAGGATGATTTTTGGGGTGATTTTGGGATGATTTTTGGGATGAGTTTTGGGATGATTTTGGGGTGGATTTTTAGGACGATTTTGGGGTGATTTTGGGGTGGATTTTTAGGACGATTTTGGGGTGATTTTGGGGGTGGTTTTGGGGTGATTTTTGTGATGATTTTTGGGTATTTTGGGGTGATTTTGGGGTGTCTCAGATGGCCACGCTGTTCTCGATGTTGGCAGGGTCCAGGTAGGTGTAGGGCCGCTCCAGCCCCGCGTTCCGGGCCCGGATCCGCCGGGAGATTCGGCGCAGGCGGCGCCGGAAGCGCCGGATCAGGCGCCGCGGCCGCTCCTCGGTGAAGTGACGCTCGGGGTAGTGACCCAGGGGGCGCTGGGGGGAAACTGGGGTCACTGGGAGCACTGGGAGCACTGGGAGCACTGGGAGGGGTCAGTGGGAGCACTGGGGGGACACAAACTGGGGTTCCTGGGAGCACTGGGGGATAAGGGTGGTTTTTGGGGTGATTGGGGTGGTTTTTGGGGTCAGTGAATTTGGGGAGGGGTCTCACCATGTCGAGGGGCTCGTTCCTCAGCACCCAGAGCTGGGCTGGGTTTGTGTTTGGGGTTCCAGGGTGGGGTTTGGGTTGATTTGAGTTGATTTTGGGTGGGTTGGGTTGATTTTGGATGGGTTTGGGTTAGGTTGGGTTGGGTTGGGGTGGGTTTGGGTGGGTTTGGGGTCACTCTGGGGTTACTCTGGGGTGGGTTTGGGGTGGGTATTTTGGGGAGGGGTCTCACCATGTCCAGGGGCTCGTTCCTCAGCACCCAGAGCTGGGTTGGGCTGGGTTGGGTTTGTGTTTGGGGTTCCAGGGTGGGGTTTGGGTTAGGTTGGGTTGGTTTGGGTGGGGTTTGGGTCACTCAGGGGTCACTCTGGGGTAGTTTTTGGGTCAGTGAATTTGGGGAGGGGTCTCACCATGTCGAGGGGCTCGTTCCTCAGCACCCAGAGCTGGGTTGGGTTTGGTCGGGGTAGGTTGGGTTGGGTTGGGTTGATTTTGGGTGGGTTTGGGGTGGTTTTTGGGGTGATTGGGGTCTGGGGGGTTCAGGTATTTTGGGGAGGGGTCTCACCATGTCCAGGGGCTCGTTCCTCAGCACCCAGAGCACCCCCAGCACGGTGGCCGTGGTGTTCATGGCCGGCAGCGCCTCCAGGAACTGCTGCTCGCTCAGCGCCGCCTTGGAGCGCGGCGGCGGCCGGCGCATGGCGGCGGGGGCGTTCGGGGGGAACGCCGACAGCTCAAACTGGGCAAAAACACACCAAAAACACCCCAAAATGTGAGAGAGAAATCCTAAAAATGTCACAGAGATATCCCAAAAGGGGCGGCGGGGGCGTTCGGGGGGAACGCCGACAGCTCAAACTGGGCAAAAAAAGGACAAAAATACCCCAAAAATGTCATAAAGATATCCCAAAAACACAGAGATATCCCAAAAGGGGCGGCCGGGGCGTTCGGGGGGAAGGCAGACAGCTCAAACTGGGCAAAAAAACACCAAAAACCACAAAAAACACCCCAAAATGTCACAAAAATGTCAGTGCAGGGTCAGTGCAGGGTCAGGGGTCAGTGCAGGGTCAGTGCAGGGTCAGTGCAGGGTCAGGGGTCAGTGCAGGGTCAGTGCAGGGTCAGGGGTCAGCGCAGGGTCAGTGGTCAGTGCAGGGTCAGTGCAGGGTCAGTGCAGGGTCAGGGCTCAGTGGTCAGTGAGGGGTCAGGGGTCAGTGGTCAGTGCAGAGTCAGGGGTCAGTGCGGGGTCAGTGGTCAGTGCAGGGTCAGTGCAGGGTCAGTGGTCAGTGCAGGGTCAGTGCAGGGTCAGGGGTCAGGGGTCAGGGTCAGTGCTCAGTGGTCAGTGCAGGGTCAGTCAGGGGTCAGTGGTCAGTGGTCAGTCAGGGGTCAGGGGTCAGGGGTCACTGACCTGGCCGCTGTTGGTGGCCGCGTGGTGGGCCGAGCAGGTGTAGATCACCGTGGTGACAAAGGTGACCAGGCCACGGACGGAGTCCAGCCGGGACGGCACCCCTGGGGTCAAAGGTCACACAGGGGTCAGCCAGGGCTCAGGGCCCTACCCCCCCCACCTGAGGGGTCACCTGGCCCCTCCCCAGCTGTCACCTGTGCCCCAGGTGTGTCCCCTGTCCCCCCAGGTGTCCCCCAGGTGTCCCCAGGTGTGTCCCAGGTGTCCCCAGGTGTGTCCCCTGTCCCCCCAGGTGTCCCCAGGTGCCCCCCAGGTGTCCCCAGGTGTGCCCCAGGTGTGTCCCCCGGTGTGTCCCCAGGTGTCTCCAGGAGTGTCCCAGGTGTCCCCCAGGTGTCCCAGGTGTGTCCCCTGTCCCCCCAGGAGTGTCCCAGGTGTCCCCAGCTGTCCCCCAGGTGTGTCCCCCAGGTGTCCCAGGTGTGTCCCCCAGGTGTCCCAGGTGTGTCCCAGCTGTCCCAGGTGTGTCCCAGGTGTCCCCAGGTGTCCCAGGTGTCCCCAGGTGTCCCAGGTGTGTCCCCTGTCCCCCCAGGTGTCCCAGGTGTGTCCCCACCTGAGCGGCGCCGCCCCAGGAAGCCCCTCCGGAAGATCTCCCCCACCCAGGCCTGGAGCTCGGGGTCCTGCTGGACGGCGGCGTCGGTGGGGTAGAAGAGAGCCAGGAGCTCGGTGACAAACCTGGGACACAGGGGACAATGGGGGGACACTGAGGGACAGCGGGGACAGGGGGGACAGCGGGGACAGCGGGGACAGAGGGGACACTGGGGACACTGGGGACATTGGGGACATTGGGGACATTGGGGACAATGGGGACATTGGGGGGACATTGGGGACATTGGGGACACTGAGGGGACATTGGGGACATTGGGAGGTGACGGGAGCTCCCAGGTGTGTCCCCAGGTATCCCAGCTATCCCCCGTCTCCCTCAGGTGTGTCCCCAGCTCCCCCAGGTGCATCCCCAGTCCCCCCCAGGTGTCCCCTGTCCCCCCAGGTGTGTCCCCAGCTCCCTCAGGTGCGCCCCCATCCCCCTCAGGTATCCCAGGGGTACTTCCAGCGCCCCCAGGTGTACCCCCAGGTGTGTCCCCAGCGCTCCCAGGTATCCCCATCCCCGCCAGGTGCCCCCTCTCCCTCCAGCTGTGTCCCAGGCTGTCCCCAGGTGTCCCCCGTCCCCCCAGGTGTGTCCCAGGTACCTCCCCAGGTGTCCCCCGCCCCCCAGGTGTATCCCAGGTGTCCCCCGTCCCCCCAGGTGTGTCCCAGGCTGTCCCCAGGTGTCCCCCGTCCCCCCAGGTGTGTCCCAGGCTGTCCCCAGGTGCACCCCCGTCCCCCCAGGCTGTCCCCAGGTGTCCCCCGCCCCCCCAGGTGTGTCGCCCCTCACCTGCGGATGGCCCCCCACACCTGCCGGGCGTCGGTACCGAAGTGGTGCCGTTTGGCGGCTCCGACCCCGCGGTGCCGCAGGTCCCGGGGCAGCACCAGCGAGCGCCAGCGCAGCGCCCGCAGCCCGCGGGCCACCAGCGCCAGCAGCCCGCGCCGGCCCAGCGCCACCGCCTGGGGACACCGGGGACACTCAGGGGACAGCGGGGACACTGAGGGGACATCGGGGACACACCCAAATCCCGGTAAATTTAACCCAAATCCGGCCCCAGCAGCGCCAGCAGCCCGCGCCGGCCCAGCGCCACCGCCTGGGGACAGCGGGGACACTGAGGGGACACCGGGGACACACCCCGAGCCACCCAAATCCCGCAATTCCCACCCAAATCCCGGTAAATTTAACCCAAATCCGGCCCCAGCAGCGCCAGCAGCCCGCGCCGGCCCAGCGCCACCGCCTGGGGACATCGGGGACATCGGGGGGACACCGCGGTGCCACCCCCAGCCCGCAACTCCCACCCAAATCCCGGCAAATTTCACCCAAATTCCGGCCAATTCCCACCCAAATCCTGCAATTCCCACCCAAATCCTGCAATTCCCACCCAAATCCTGCAATTCCCACCCAAATCCTGCAATTCCCACCCAAATCCCGCAATTCCCACCCAAATCCGTCCCCAGACCCGGATGAAGACCCCTCCCCCATCACCCCTGCACACCCCAAACACCCCCGGACGCCCCCCCACCCCTTCCACCGACCACCCCCGGGACCCCCGGGACCCCCAGACCCCCCCCGGTACCGACCCCCAGACCCCCCGTGCCCCCCCCCCCGGTACCGACCCTGTCGAAGCCCCCAGACCCCCCCGAAGCCCCCAGACCCCCCCAGACCCCCCGGTACCGACCCTGTCGAAGCCCCCAGACCCCCCCGAAGCCCCCAGACCCCCCCCCGGTACCGACCCTGTCGAAGACCCCCCCGGGGTTGAGCAGGAAGCGCCGGGCCAGGGCCCCGATCTGCACCGTGAAACGGGTGTGGGGCACCAGCAGCTGGGGAGGGGGCACGGAAAGGGTTAAATGGGGAGGGGGCCCGGAAAGGGTTAAATGGGGAGGGGGCACGGAAAGGGTTAAATGGGGAGGGGGCACAGAAAGGGTTAAATGGGGAGGGGGCACAGAGGGGGTTAAATGGGGAGGGGGCACGGAAAGGGTTAAATGGGGAGGGGGCACAGAAGGGGTTAAATGGGGAGGGGGCACAGAAAGGGTTAAATGGGGAGGGGGCACAGAGGGGGTTAAATGGGGAGGGGGCACGGAAAGGGTTAAATGGGGAGGGGGCACAGAAGGGGTTAAATGGGGAGGGGGCACCATTGAGGGGTTAAATGGGGAAGGGGCACCGGAATTCTTTGGAGGTTTTTGGGGCTTTTTAGGGCGGGGTGTTTTGGGGGGGTTGGGTTTTTTAGGGTTGGGATTTTTTTTTTTTTAGGAACAGGGATTTTTTTAGGGATTTTTTAGGAATATTTTAGGGATTTTTAAGGGATTTTTTAGGGATTTTTTAAAGGATTTTTTAGGGATTTTTTTAGGGATTTTCTAGGGATTTTTTTAGGGATTTTTAAATGGATTTTTTAGGGATTTTTTTGAGATTTTTTTAAGGGATTTTTAGGATATTTTAGGGATTTTTTTAGGGATTATTTTGGGGTTTTTTTAGGGATTTTTTAGGGACAGAGTTTTTTTTGGGGTGAGGTTTTTAGGATTAGGATTTTTTCTAGGGACAGGGATTTTCAAGGTGAATTTTTTAGGGACAGGAATTTTTGGAGTGGGGTTTTTAGGGTCGGGATTTTTTAGGGTTGGGGTTTTTAGGGTCAGGATTTTTTAGGGATATTTTTTGGGGTCCCTACCTTGAAGAGGGGGTGCTGCGGGGGCAGGGTCGGGGTTTTTAGGGTCAGGATTTTTTAGGGATTTTTTTTTGGGGTCTGTACCTTGAAGAGGGGGTGCTGTGGGGGCAGGGTTGGGGTTTTTTTTGGGGACAGGGATGTTTTTTGGGGTCCGTACCTTGAAGAGGGGGTGCTGCGGGGGCAGGGTTGGGTTTTTTTGGGTTGGGGTTTTTTTGGGGTCGGTACCTTGAAGAGGGGGTGCTGCGGGGGCAGGGTTGGGGTTTTTGGGGTTGGGGTTTTTGGGGACAGGGATGTTTTTGGGGTCCATACCTTGAAGAGGGGGTGCTGCGGGGGCAGGGTTGGGTTTTTAGGGTCGGGATTTTTTGGGTTGGGGTTTTTTGGGTTGGGGTTTTTTTTTGGGGTCGGTACCTTGAAGAGGGGGTGCTGCGGGGGCAGGCGCCGCAGCGTGGCCAGCGCAAACACCTCCCCCAGCAGGTGAGCCCGCAGCAGGTGCGTCAGCCCCTCGTGCAGGTGGAACTCGGAGTTTTTGGGGTCGGGATTTTTTTTAGGGATTTTTTGGGGATTTTTTAGGGATTTTTTTAGAGATTTTTAAAGGACTTTTTAGGGATTTTTCAGGGATTTTTCGGGATTTTTTAAGGGATTTTTAAGGGAATTTTTTAATGGATTTTTTAGGGATTTTTTAGGCATTTTAAGGAATTTTTTTAGGGATTTTTTGGGATTTTTTAGGGATTTTTTTGGGATTTTTTTTTTACTTTTTAGGGATTTTTTAGGCATTTTAAGGGATTTTTTTAGGGATTTTTTGGGATTTTTTTAGGGATTTCTTAGGGATATTTTTTAGGGATTTTTTAGGGATATTTTTTTGGGGTTGGGGTTTTTTGGGTTGGGGTTTTTGGGGTTGGGGTTTTTTTTGGGGTCGGTACCTTGAAGAGGGGGTGCTGCGGGGGCAGGGTTGGGGTTTTTGGGGTTGGGATTTTTTTGGGGTCCGTACCTTGAAGAGGGGGTGCTGCGGGGGCAGGGTTGGGGTTTTTAGGGTCAGGATTTTTTAGGGATTTTTTTTTTGGGGGTCCGTACCTTGAAGAGGGGGTGCTGCGGGGGCAGGGTTGGGGTTTTTTTTGGGGTTGGGGTTTTTGGGGTTGGGGTTTTTGGGGTTGGGGTTTTTGGGGTTGGGGTTTTTTGGGTTGGGGTTTTTTTGGGGTCCATACCTTGAAGAGGGGGTGCTACGGGGGCAGGGTTGGGGTTTTTTTTGGGGACAGGGATGTTTTTGGGGTCAGTACCTTGAAGAGGGGGTGCTGCGGGGGCAGGCGCCGCAGCGTGGCCAGCGAGAACACCTCCCCCAGCAGGTGAGCCCGCAGCAGGTGCGTCAGCCCCTCGTGCAGGTGGGTTGGGTTTTTAGGGTCGGGATTTTTTGGGTTGGGGTTTTTTGGGTTGGGGTTTTTTGGGTTGGGGTTTTTTTTTGGGGTCTGTACCTTGAAGAGGGGGTGCTGCGGGGGCAGGGTTGGGGTTTTTTGGGTTGGGGTTTTTTGGGTTGGGGTTTTTTGGGTTGGGGTTTTTTTTTGGGGTCTGTACCTTGAAGAGGGGGTGCTGCGGGGGCAGGGTTGGGGTTTTTGGGGTTGGGTTTTTTTGGGGGTCCATACCTTGAAGAGGGGGTGCTGCGGGGGCAGGGTTGGGGTTTTTGGGGTTGGGGTTTTTGGGGACAGGGATGTTTTTGGGGTCGGTACCTTGAAGAGGGGGTGCTGTGGGGGCAGGGTTGGGGTTTTTGGGGTCAGGATTTTTTAGGGTGGGTTGGGTTTTTAGGGTCAGGATTTTTTAGGGATATTTTTTGGGGTCCGTACCTTGAAGAGGGGGTGCTGCGGGGGCAGGGTTGGGGTTTTTTGGGTTGGGGTTTTTTGGGTTGGGGTTTTTGGGGTTGGGGTTTTTGGGGACAGGGATGTTTTTGGGGACAGGGATGTTTTTGGGGTCCGTACCTTGAAGAGGGGGTGCTGCGGGGGCAGGCGCCGCAGCGTGGCCAGCGCAAACACCTCCCCCAGCAGGTGAGCCCGCAGCAGGTGCGTCAGCCCCTCGTGCAGGTGGAACTCGGCGCTGCGCACCCAGGCCTTGGCCAGCGCCCACACCCACGGGGGGTCCCCGGGCAGGAAGATGGGG
This sequence comes from Phylloscopus trochilus trochilus, assembly GCA_016584745.2. Classification (NCBI taxonomy): domain Eukaryota; kingdom Metazoa; phylum Chordata; class Aves; order Passeriformes; family Phylloscopidae; genus Phylloscopus; species Phylloscopus trochilus. Next base: position 13,804 of record WQNJ02000291.1, on the reverse strand, counting down.
GCGTCGGGGCCCGGCTCCTGCGACAGCTGGGGGGGCACAGAGGGGGCAGGGGGACCCCAAAAATATTCTATAGAACCCCCAAAAAATTCTACAGAACCCCAAAAAAATTCTATAGAACCCCAAACCCCCAAAAATTCTATAGAACCCCAAAGGGGCAGGGGGGACCCCAAAAGGGTCAGGGGGGACCCAAAAGGGTCAGGGGGGACCCCAAAAAAATTCTATAGAACCCCAAAAATATTCTATAGAACCCTAAAGGGGCAGGGGGGACCCCAAAAAAATTCTATAGAACCCTAAAGGGGTCAGGGGGGACCCAAAAAATTCTATAGAACCCCAAAGGGTCAGGGGGGACCCAAAAAATTCTATAGAACCCCAAAGGGTCAGGGGGGACCCCAAAAAAATTCTATAGAACCCCAAAAGGGTCAGGGGGGACCTCAAAAGGGTCAGGGGGTGTATTTGGGGTCCCCCCAGGTGTGTTTTTGGGATCCCCAGGTGTATTTGGGCTCCCCCAGGTGCGTTTGGGCTCCCCAGGCGTGTTTTGGGATCCCCCAGGTGTATTTAGGGTCCCCCAGGTGTATTTGGGCTCCCCCAGGTATATTTGGTGTCCCCCCAGGTGTATTTGGGCTCCCCAGGTGTGTGTTTAGGGTTCCCCAGGTGTGTTTTTGGGCTCCCCCAGGTGTGTTTGGGCTCCCCCAGGTGTGTGTTTGGGGATGCCCAGGTGTATTTAGGCTCCCCCAGGTGTATTTGGGCTCCCCCAGGTGTGTGTTTGGGCTCCCCCAGGTGTGTATTTGGGCTCCCCCAGGTGTATTTAGTGTCCCCCCAGGTGTATTTAGTGTCCCCCCAGGTGTATTTAGTGTCCCCCCAGGTGCGGTTGGTGTCCCCCAGGTGTATTTAGGGTCCCCCCAGGTGTATTTAGGGTCCCCCCAGGTGTATTTAGGGTCCCCCAGGTGTATTTGGGCTCCCCAGGTGTGTTTGGGCTCTCACCTGGATGGCCAGGGGCCGCAGCTCGCCGTCGGGGCGCTGGTGCAGGAGGCAGAGCGGGGCGGCCACGAAGGTGGGGCGGCCGTCGATGAGCGCGGTGGGGAGACCCCGGAGCAGGCGGTAATCGGCCAGGTACACGTTACCTGCCTGAGGAACCCCGAAATCACCCCCAAAATCAACCCCAAAATCACCCCAAAATCAACCCAAAAACCTGCACCCCGAAATCAGAGAGATCCCGAAACCACAGACCCCAAACCCACAGACCCCAAACCCCCGCAGGAGGCGGTAATCGGCCAGGTACACGTTACCTGCCTGAGGGGGACCCGAAATCACCCCAAAATCAACCCAAAATCACCCCAAAATCACCCCAAAAACCTGCACCCCGAAATCAGAGAGACCCCAAAAACCTGCACCCCAAAAACCAGCACCCCAAAATCAGAGAGATCCCAAAATCACAGACCCCAAACCCCCGCAGCAGCCGGTAATCGGCCAGGTACACGTTACCTGCCTGGGGAACCCCAAAAACAACCCAAAATCAACCCAAAATCACCCCGAAATCACCCCAAAATCAACCCAAAATCAACCCAAAATCAACCCAAAATCACCCCAGAAACCAGCACCCCAAACCCCCGCAGCAGCCGGTAATCGGCCAGGTACACGTTACCTGCCTGGGGGAACCCGAAATCACCCCAAAATCAACCCAAAATCACCCCAAAATCACCCCAAAATCACCCCAAAAACCACCACCCCAAAAACCACAGACACCAAAAACCTGGGACGCCAAACCCCTGCAGCAGCCGGTAATCGGCCAGGTACACGTTACCTGCCTGGAGAACCCCCAGGTGACACCCCAAAATCTGTGACACCTCAAAAAAGGGTTTTTGTGTTTTTGGGGTTATTTTGGGTGTTTTTGGGGTTATTTTGGGGTTATTTTGGGTGTTTTTGGGTGTTTTTGGGTCTCACCTCCATCTCCCGGGCCAGGTCGGTGCCCGGCCCCAGGCTGGGGTTACTTTGGGGTTATTTTGGGGTTATTTTGGGTGTTTTTGGGTGTTTTTGGGGTTATTTTGGGGTTATTTTGGGGTTATTTTGGGTGTTTTTGGGTGTTTTTGGGTCTCACCTCCATCTCCCGGGCCAGGTCGGTGCCCGGCCCCAGGCTGGGGTTATTTTGGGGTTATTTTGGGGTTATTTTGGGTGTTTTGGGGTCTCACCTCCATCTCTCGGGCCAGGTCGGTGCCCGGGCCCAGGCTGGGGTTATTTTGGGTGTTTTTGGGGTTATTTTGGGTGTTTTGGGGTTATTTTGGGTGTTTTTGGGTCTCACCTCCATCTCCCGGGCCAGGTCGGTGCCCGGGCCCAGGCTGGGGTTATTTTGGGGTTATTTTGGGTGTTTTTGGGGTTATTTCAGGTGTTTTTGGGGTTATTTCGGGTGTTTTTGGGTGTTTTTGGGTCTCACCTCCATCTCCCGGGCCAGGTCGGTACCCGGGCCCAGGCTGGGGGCCACCATGGCGGCGCTGACGGGGAAGTTGGGGGGCAGGCGGGGGCAGCGGCGCAGCAGGACGGGGTTCACCCCGCTCAGGAACTGCTCCCCGAAAAAGGCGTCCTCCTGCCAGTGCTGCAGCACGTACTCTGGGGACATTGGGGACATTGGGGACATTGGGGACATTGGGGACACTGGGGACATTGGGGACATTGGGGACATTGGGGACATTGGGGACATTGGGGACACCTCCTGCCAGTGCTGCAGCACGTACTCTGGGGACATTGGGGACATTGGGGACATCATTGGGGACATTGGGGACACCATTGGGGACATTGGGGACACCTCCTGCCAGTGCCGCAGCACGTACTCTGGGGACATTGGGGACACCATTGGGGACACCATTGGGGACATTGGGGACACCTCCTGCCAGTGCCGCAGCACGTACTCTGGGGACATTGGGGACATTGGGGACATTGGGGACACCATTGGGGACATCGGGTCCCTGAGACCCCTCCCCGCTCAGTGTCCCCTGGACCCCACCCCCCATGTCCCCCCCAGGTCCCTGCTGTGTCCCTTCAGTGTCCCCCACGTGTCCCCCAATGTCCCTGTGTCCCTCTAACGTCCCCGTGTCCCCCCACACACCCAGGCCACCCGGTGTCCCCAATGTCCCCAACGGCCCAAACATCCCCAATGTCCCCAATGTCCCCAATCCCCCCAATGTCCCCAATCCCCCCAATGTCCCCAGTCCCCCCCGTGTCCCCCCAATGTCCCCAGGTGTCCCCCCAGGTGTCCCCACCGGTGACGGGCGTGTGGAAGCAGCGGAACACTCGTGTCATGGCCTCCACGCTGGGCCAGGAGCTGGGCCGGGCCAGGAACCCCCGCAGCTTGGCCTCCAGGTTCCTGGGGACAGCGAGGGGACAGCGGGGACATTGGGGACATTGGGGGGACACCACAGGGACATTGGGGACATTGGGGACATTGGGGACAGTGGGGACATTGGGGACAGGGGGACAGCGGGGGGATTGGGGACATTGGGGACATTGGGGACATTGGGGACAGTGGGGACATTGGGGACAGTGGGGACAGGGGGACAGCAGGGGGGACAGTGGGGACATTGGGGACATTGGGGACAGTGGGGACATTGGGGACATTGGGGACATTGGGGACAGTGGGGACATTGGGGACATTGGGGACATTGGGGACAGTGGGGACATTGGGGACAGTGGGGACAGGGGGACAGTGGGGGGTTGGGTCGGGGGTCACTCAGTGGTCACTCAGCAGTCACTCAGGGTCACTCAGCAGCACTCAGTGATCACTCATTGGTCACTCAGCGGTCAGTGGTCAGCGGTCACTCGCGGTCACTCAGCAGTCAGTGGTCACTCAGTGGTCAGTGGTCACTCGCGGTCACTCACGCGGCGCTGCCCCGCAGGTAGAAGGCCGTGGCCTTGGGCAGGGAGTAGCTCAGGTCGGGGTCCAGCGGCGTCCCCGGGGGCAGCGCCCAGGGCAGCCCGGGGGCCACCGGCGCCAGCCTGGGACAGGGGGGACAGGTGAGACAGGTGAGACACACCTGAGACACACCTGGGCACAGGTGAGACAGGTGAGACAGGTGAGACACACCTGAGACACACCTGGGCACAGGTGAGACACACCTGGGGACACACAGACACACCTGGGGACAGGGGAGACACATCTGGGGACACACAGACACACCTGGGGACACACAGACACACCTGGGGACACACAGACACACCTGGGGCACAGGGGAGACAGGGGAGACACACCTGGGGACACACAGACACACCTGGGGACACACAGACACACCTGCTATACAGGTGAGACACACCTGGGGACACACAGACACACCTGCTATACAGGTGAGACACACCCGGGGACACACAGATACACCTGGGGACACACAGACACACCTGGGGCACAGGTGAGACACACCTGGGGACACACAGACACACCTGGGCACAGCCTGGGGACACAGGGACGCACAGGTGGGGACACACCTGGGTGACACGCACACCTGGGGGGACACAGGGACACACCTGGGAGCGCCCCACCCCCCCCAGGTGACAGTGCCACCTGCCCTGCCCCGCCCCTCACCTGTAGCGCCGCCGCTGCTGCCTCAGGTGCCGCCGGCGCTGCCGCTGCAGCCGCGGGTGCCGCTCCATGGCCGGCGTGGTGGCTGCGGGGACAGCGCGGTGACAGCCACGGGACAGGTGCCACCGCCGGCCCCAGCTGTCCCCAGACCCTCACAGGTGTGTCCCCAGCTGTCCCCAGGTGTCCCCAGCCCCTCCCAGCTGTCCCCAGGTGTGTCCCCAGGTGTGTCCCCAGGTGTGTCCCAGGTGTCCCCAGCCCCTCCCAGCTGTCCCCAGGTGTGTCCCCAGCTGTCCCCAGGTGTGTCCCCAGGTGTGTCCCCAGGTGTGTCCCAGCTGTCCCCAGGTGTGTCCCCAGCCCCTCCCAGCTGTCCCCAGGTGTCCCCAGGTGTGTCCCCAGCTGTCCCCAGCCATCCCCAGGTGTGTCCCCAGGTGTGTCCCCCAGGTGTGTCCCCAGCTGTCCCCCAGGTGTCCCCAGCCATCCCCAGATGTGTCCCCAGCTGTCCCCAGGTGTGTCCCCAGGTGTGTCCCCAGCTGTCCCCAGGTGTGTCCCCAGGTGTCCCCCAGGTGTGTCCCCAGCTGTCCCAGCTGTCCCCCAGGTGTCCCCAGGTGTCCCCAGGTGTGTCCCCCAGGTGTCCCCAGGTGTGTCCCCAGATGTCCCCAGCTGTCCCCAGGTGTCCCCAGGTGTCCCCACCTGTCCCCTCGGGCAGCTCCCAGGTGCCGTACCCCTCCAGCCAGCGGTAGCAGGGGAAGTGGAAGGGGCCCAGGTGAGCGACGTCATCGGGGTCACCTGCGGGGCCACCGGGGTCACCTGCGGGGGTGACGGCATCACCTACAATGGCACAGGTGTCACCTGCGGGGGTGGCATCACCCGTGCCACCACAGGTGTCCCCACACTGTCACTGCCCTTACCCCTGGTGGCACTGGTGCCATCACCTGCCCAGGTGTCACCCGTGGTGGCAGTGCCAATGTCCCCACGCTGTCCCCACCCTTACCTGCAGTGGCACTGCAGGTGTCCCCACACTGTCCCCACCCTTACCCGTGGTGGCACTGCAGGTGTCACCCGTGGTGGCAGTGCCGATGTCCCCACACTGTCCCCACCCGTACCTGCGGTGGCACTGCAGGTGTCACCCGCGGTGGCAGTGCTGATGTCCCCACACTGTCCCCGCCCTTACCCGCGGTGGCAATGCCAATGTCCCCACACTGTCCCCACCCGTACCTGCGGTGGCACTGCAGGTGTCACCCGCGGTGGCAGTGCCGATGTCACCCGCGCTGTCCCCACCCTTACCTGCGGTGGCAGTGCTGATGTCACCCGTGCTGTCCTCGGGCTCCTCCTCCTCCTCTGACTCCTCCTCCTCCTCCTCGCTGTCCCCTGTCCCCTCGTCCTCTGTCACCTCGGCCTCGCTGTCCCCTTCCTCTTCCTCCTCCTCCTCCTCTTCATCCTCCTCATCCTCGTCCTCATCCTCATCATCCTCCTCCTCCCCCAGGCTGTCCCCGCTGTCCTCGCTGTCCTCGCTGTCCCCGCTGTCCTCGCTGTCCCCGGGGCTGTCCCCGCGCTGTCCCCAGTGTCCCCAGACTGTCACCGTCTCCAGCAGCCAGGCGCTCTCGGGGAGGCCCCCGCAGGGCCCCTTGTGCACCTGGAGCAGCAGCAGCGGGCCCAGGGGACGGGGCACGGGGACACGGTACTCGGTCACCTGCGGGGACACGGGGACATTGGGGACATGGGGACATTGGGGACACTGTCACTGTGTCACTGTCACCGTGTCACTGCAGCAGCAGCGGGCCCAGGGGACGGGGCACGGGGACACGGTACTCGGTCACCTGCGGGGACATTGGGGACATTGTCACTGTGTCACTGTCACTGTGTCACTGTCACTGTGTCACTGTCATTGTCACTGTCACTGTGTCACTGTCACTGTGTCACTGTCACTGTGTCACTGTCACTGTCACTGTGTCACTGCAGCAGCAGCGGGCCCAGGGGACGGGGCACGGGGACACGGTACTCGGTCACCTGCGGGGACATTGGGGACACTGTCACTGTGTCTGTGTCACTGTCACTGTGTCACTGTCACTGTGTCATTGTGTCACTGTCACTGTCACTGCAGCAGCAGCAGCGGGCCCAGGGGACGGGGCACGGGGACACGGTACTCGGTCACCTGCGGGGACATTGGGGACATTGGGGACATTGGGAACACTGTCACTGTGTCACTGTCACTGTGTCACTGTCACTGTGTCACTGTCACTGTGTCACTGTCACTGTCACTGCAGCAGCAGCGGGCCCAGGGGACGGGGGACAGGGACACGGTACTCGGTCACCTGCGGGGACATCGGGGACATTGGGGACACTGTCACTGTGTCTGTGTCACTGTCACTGTGTCACTGTCACTGTGTCTGTGTCACTGTCACTGTGTCTGTGTCACTGTCACTGTGTCACTGTCACTGTGTCACTGTCACTGCAGCAGCAGCGGGCCCAGGGGACAGGGACACGGTACTCGGTCACCTGCGGGGACATTGGGGACATTGGGGACGTTGTCACTGTCACTGAGTCACTGTGTCACTGTGTCACCGCTGCCACCACTGTCCCCAGCTCGGCTGGGTCACTGTCACCTTGCCGCACCGGGCCACCGCTGTCACCACGGCTGTGTCACCATTGTCACCGTCACCACACCGCCGTGTCACCACCGCTGCCACCACCACCAGGGCACCGCTGTCACCGTGGCTGTGCCACCACCACTGTCACCATCGCTGCCACCACTGTCACCGTTGCTGTCACCGCCACCAGGCCACCGCTGCCACCACTGGCGCCATCTGAGAAACAGAGCCAGCGCTGTCACATCACCGTTGTCACCGTTGTCACCGTCACTGTGCCACCCCCATTGTGCCACCCCCATTGTGTCACCCCCATTGTGTCACCATCACTGTGCCACCCCATTGTGCCACCCCCCATTGTGTCACCCCCATTGTGCCACCCCATTGTCACCCCCATTGTGTCACCCCCATTGTCACCCCCATTGTGCCACCTCCATTGTCACCGCCATTGTGTCACCCCCATTGTGTCACCCCCATTGTCACCCCCATTGTGTCACCCCCATTGTCACCCCCATTGTGTCACCCCCGTTGTGTCACCGCCCTCGTGCCACCGCTGCCACCACTGCCGTGTCCCCAGGGCCACCCACGCAGGGTCACCTGTCCCGGCCACGCCCTGGGTGTCACCTGCTCCTCACCCAGTGTCCCCAACCCCCCAACACCTGGGTCCCCTTTGGGGGGGTTGGGGACACCTGGGTCCCTTTGGGGGGGGGTTGGGGACACCTGGGTCCCTTTGGGGGGGGTTGGGGACACCTGGGTCCCTTTGGGGGGGGTTGGGGACACCTGGGTCCCTCGGGGGGGGGTTGGGGACACCTGGGTCCCCTCAGGGAGGTTGGGGACACCTGGGTCCCTTTGGGGGGGGGTTGGGGACACCTGGGTCCCTCGGGGGGGGGTTGGGGACACCTGGGTCCCCCAGGAGCCCCCCCCCCGAGTCCCTTCTGACCCCCCAGAGGTGACAGAGCCACCCCCAGATGTCCCCAAATGTCACCTGGACCCCCCAAACGCTCCTAAGACCCCTCAAAGGTCACCAGAGCCCCCCAAATGTCCCCAGAGAACCCCAAATGTCCCCAAAACTGCCCCAAATGTCCCCCAGAACCCACAAATGCCACCAAGACCCCCCTAAATGTCCCCAAACCTGCCCCAAATGCCACCAAGACCCCCTCAAATGTCACCAGACCCCCAAAATGTCCCCAAACCCGCCCCAAATGTCCCCCAGGACCCCCAAACGCCACCAAGACCCCCCCTAAATGTCCCCCAGAACCCCTAAATGTCCCCAAATCCTCTCCATATCCCCCAGGACCCCCAAAGTGCCCCCAAGACCCCCCCAAAGTGCCCCCCCGCCCCCCCGCCCCTCTCCCCCTCAGAGCCGCCCGCCCCTCCCCCCCCGCTCCCCTCAGGCTCTCGCCCCCCCCCGGCCCCGGCGCGGCTCTCACCGCCCCGCAGTGGAAGTCGGGCCCCCAGCGGTCCAGGGCGGTCCTGGGGCTGCTGCCGCGGGTCCCCACCAGGGTGACGGAGATGGCGTCGCTGGTGCCGGCGCCGGGAGCGGTGCCGGTGCGGACCCGCACCCGGTACTCGGCCATGGCGGCGGCGGCGGCGGCTGAGGCGGGCTGATTGACGCGGGGCGGAGCCAATCGCGGCGGGTCTCGCCGGCCGCCCGACCAATCGGAGCGCAGCGCGCGGGGCGGCGGCCAATGGCGGGGCGGGGAGGCGCGGAGGGGCGGGGAGGCGCCGTCACTTCCGCCTTCACTTCCGGCGCCGCTTCCGGGTGCGATGGACCCCGAGTTCGACGATGTGGTGGCGGTGGAGGATCTGATGGTGAGGCCACGCCCCCTCCGCACCTGGACACGCCCCCTTTTAACGGCCACGGCCACCCCTGCGGACCCCCGACCGCCGCGACCCCCGGCCACGCCCCTTTTGCACCCCTCCCGCCGCCCCCGCCCCGCCCGCTTTGGTCCCGCCCCCTCAACCACAATGCCCCGCCCCCGCTGTGGCCACGCCCCCTCGGTTACTTGCACACGCCCCCACCTGCCTTGGCCACGCCCCCCCTCAGGGACCCCCTGGGGTCTTGGCCCATTTGGACCGACCACGCCCACTCTGACCACGCCCACCGGCCCCTCGGCAAGCCCCGCCCATGCCCCTGACCTCTGACCCTGGGGCTTCCTTGACCCCATCCCATGACCCCTGACCCCTCAGTGACCTCCCTGACCCCCCGTTCTCCCTTGGGGACACCTCAGGGACACCCGGGACCCCCCTGGGACGCCCAGAGTCACCCCAAACCCCCCCTGGACCCCCCCTGAGGTGACCAAGGACAACCCAGGACCCCCCCAGTGTCACCCCCAGTGTCACCAGTGCCCCCCTGGTGTCACCCTGACCCTCCAGTGTCACCCTGACCCTTCCAGTGTCACCCCCAGTGTCACCCTGACCCTTCCAGTGACACCCTGACCCCCCCAGTGTCACCCCCCAGTGTCACCAGTGTCACCCTCAGTGTCATCCTGACCCCCACAGTGTCACCCTGACCCCCCCCAGTGTCACCCCCAGTGTCACCCTGACCCTTCCAGTGACACCCTGACCCCCCCAGTGTCACCTTGACCCCCCCAGTCCCACCCCCAATGTCCCCCCCAATGTCCCCCCAATGTCCCCTCCCTGTCCCCCCCCTCCCCAGCGATGTCCCCTCTGACCCCGCCCCCCCCTCGTTCTGCGCAGGCGCTGGAGCGGCGCTACGCGGCGGAGCGCCAGCAGGGGGCGCCCTCGCGGCAGTGCCGCTTCGAGTACGGCTGGGGCCTGGTGCGGAGCCGGGTACCGGGAGGACATCGCCCGCGGGGTGGCGCTGCTCTCCGGTGAGGGAGGGGCGGGGCCTGCGCCCGGGAAGGGGCGGGGCCTGTGCCCGGGAGGGGCGGGGCCTGCCTGGCGTGGAGCCGGTACCGGGAGGGCATCATCGCCCGCGGGGTGGCGCTGCTCTCCGTGAGGGAGGGAGGGGCGGGGCTAACGCCGGGGGCGGGGCTAAGGCCGGGGGCGGGGCTATCGCGGTACCGACATCGCCCGCGGGGTGGCGCTACTCTCCGTGAGGGAGGGAGGGCGGGGCTAAGGCCGGGGGCGGGGCTAAGGCCGGGGGCGGGGCTATCGCGGTACCGACACCGCCCGCGGGGTGGCGCTGTGGGATAAAGGGCGTGGCTAAGGCCGGGGGCGTGGCTAAGGCCGGGGGCGGGGCTATCGCGGTACCGACACCGCCGCGGGGTGGCGCTGTGGGCTAAAGGGCGGGGTTATGGGCGGGGCCTGGTCTGGGGGCGGGGCCAGGCGAGGTTTTTGGGGGGACAGTGAGGGGACAATGGGGACAGTGGGGGACAGAGGCGGGGCCGGGCTCCCCAGGGGGGCTCAGGGCCGTGCCCCTCCCCCAGAGCTGCTGCCCGAGACCCCCCCGAGGAGCAGCGCGACGTCCTCTTCTACCTGGCCCTGGGCAACTACCGGCTCAAGGTGGGGACACGGGGACACTGGGGGGACACCGCGGGGACACGGGGGGGCTTGGGGACATTGGGGGACACCGGGGGGCTTGGGGACACTGGGGGGCTTTGGGGACATCAGGGACATCCGGACCTTGGGGACATTCAGGGACATTGGGAGGTTTGGGGGCATTGGGGGGTTGAGGGGCATTGGGGGGACCTTGGTGGGGGGGGCGTTGGGGACATTGGGGACATTGGGGGGACCTTGGGGACCTTGGGGACATTGGGGGGACCTTGGGGACATTGGGGCGGCGCGGGGGACACAGAGGGGACATGGGGTGGGGGGGGGCACGGGGCTGTCCCCGATGTCCCCACAGGAGTTCAGGAGATGGGGTGGCAGCAGGTGGCACCAGGTGACCCCAGGTGACCCCGGGTGACCCCAGGTGACCCCAGGTGACCCCGGGTGACCCCGGGTGACAGCGCTGTCCCCTCCCCAGGAGTACGAGCGCTCCCTGGCGCACCTGGAGCGCCTCCTGGCGGCCGAGCCCCAGAACCCGCAGGTGCTGCGGCTGCGGAGCCGCGTCCGGAGCCGGCTGAGGAGGGGTGAGGGACATTGAGGGGACATTGGGGACACCGGGGGGACATTGGGGACATTGGGGGGACATTGGGGACATTGGGGACATTGGGGACAGTGGGGACATTGGGGACAATGGGGACATTGGGGACATTGGGGACATTGGGGGGACATTGGGGACATTGGGGACATTGGGGGGACATTGAGGACATCGGGGACATTGGGGGAAATTGGGGGACATTGGGGATATTGGGGACACCGGGGGGACATCGGGGGGACATCGGGGACATCGGGGGGACATTGGGGGGACATTGGGGGGACATTGGGGGGACATTGGGGACATTGGGGGGACACTGGGGACAGTGGGGACATTGGGGGGACAGCGGGGACATTGGGGACACTGGGGGGACATTGGGGACATTGGGGACACTGGGGGGACACTGGGGACAGTGGGGACATTGGGGGGACAGCGGGGACATTGGGGACATTGGGGGACACTGGGGACACATTGGGGACATTGGGGGACATTGGGGACATGACGGGGACATGTTGGGGACAGCGATGTCCCCCCGCCCGCCGTGGTTGACCGCCGTGTCCCCATTGTGTCCCCGTTGTCCCCCCCCCAGACGGGGTTGTCCCCCCCCCCAGACGGGCTGGTGGGCGCGGCCATCGTTGGGGGCGTGGTCATGGGCGTGGCCGGGCTGCTGGGCGTGGCCATCTCGCGCGCCCGGCACTGACCACGCCCCGCCGAGGGGGAGGGGCCCGCGCGGTGACGTCCACCGGGGTGGAAGCGGCGGACGACGACATCGGTGACGTCACGGCGCGGAGTGACGTCAGGGGGGCGCCGCCCCCTCCCCCCAGTGCCTTGGGGACACCCCAGGGTGTCCCCCCCAGCCCCTCCCCCCACCCCGCACTGTCCCCCTCCCCCCTCCCCCCCCCGCTGTAAATAAACCTGGTTGGGCTCCGAGGAGCGTGACGTCACTGATGGGGGAGGGGCGCGACCCCCCGCCCCTCCCCCCGCGGTGTTTGGGGTCCCTGCCCCCCCCTTTGCCCCTCCCCCCCCCCCCGATTTGCGTCACAGGAAGGGGCCCGGGGGGGGGGAGGGGCGGCCCGGACCCCTGGGGTGCCCCCGGGGGGGGGAGGGGCAGGAAGGGGGAGGGGGAGGGGCAGGAAGGGGGGAGGGGCGGCTCCGGACACCTGGTTCCTTCCTGAGGGGGGAGGGGCGGGGGGGGCACCCCCCAAAGGGCCCCGGTGCCACCCGCCCCTCCCCCACCCCGGCCCGGCCACGCCCGCACGGACAGCGAGTGACCAGGAGAGTGACCAGTGCCGGACAGGAGTGACCAGTGCCGGGCAGGAGTGACCAGTGCTGGACAGGAGTGACCAGTGCCAGACAGGAGTGACCAGCAGTGACCAGTGCCGGACAGCAGTGACCAGTGCTGGACAGGACTGACCAGTGACACTGGGGACATCCCGGCCGGACAGCGCTGACCAGCGGGGCCAGAGAGCGGTGACCAGCAGTGACCAGCAGTGACCAGCAGTGACCAGTGCCGGGCAGGAATGACCAGTGCCGGACAGGAGTGACCAGCGCTGGACAGGAGTGACCAGTGCCGACAGCAGTGACCAGCAGTGACCAGTGCCGGGCAGGAGTGACCAGCAGTGACCAGCAGTGACCAGCAGTGACCGGTGACACCAGGGGCATCCTGGCTGGACCAGCAGTGACCAGCGCCGGACAGGAGTGACCAGTGCTGGGCAGCAGTGACCAGTGACACTGGGGACACCGGGGACACCTCGGCCGGACAGCGCTGACCAGCAGTGACCAGCAGTGACCAGCAGTGACCAGCGCTGGACAGGAGTGACCAGCAGTGACCAGTGACACCGGGGACATCCCGGCCGGACAGCGCTGACCGTCAGTGCCCAGTGACCACCAGTGACCAGTGACCATCAGTGTCCCAGGGACCAGTGACCACCAGTGACCACCAACACCACCAGTGACCAGCACGACCAGTGACTAGTGACCACCAGTGACCATCAGTGACCATCAGTGTCCAGTGCCACCAGTGACCAGTGACCAGCAGTGACTACCACTGACCAGTGACCAGTGACCAGTGACCACCAGTGTCCAGGGACCAGTGCCACCAGTGACCATCAGTGTCCAGTGCTAGCAGTGACCAGTGACCAGCACGACCAGTGACCAGTAGTGACCAGCACCACCAGTGACCAGCACCACCAGTGACCAGCAGTGACCAGCAGTGTCCAGTGCCACCACTGACCAGTGACCAGCAGTGTCCAGTGCCACCAGTGACCAGCACCACCAACGCCACCAGTGCCCACCACTGACCAGTGTCCAGCAGTGTCCGCGGTGTCCCCGGTGTCCGCAGTGTCCGGGATGGCCCCGGGCGGGTGGCGCTGGGGCCCGCTGGCCGCGGTGGCCGCGGTGGCCGTGGCGCTGACCGGCTGGGGGCTGCTGGTGGCCGCGGTGGCCGCGGGCGTGTGGGGGATGGGCGGGGGCCAGAGCAGCGTGGTCACCGCTGTCATTGTCACCCGCGGCCTCTGGGCCGACTGCGCCACCGACGCCAGCGGGGTCATGTCCTGCGTGCCACTGGTGTCACTGGTGTCACTGCCCGGTGCGGGGACAGGGGGGACAGCGGGG